>JAOEHX010025496.1:0-21225 GCA_025448015.1 Bolborhynchus lineola | reverse complement strand
CAGGTTGGACACAGGGGCTTGGAGCAACTGCTCTATGGAAGGTGTCCCTGCCTGTGGCAGGGGTTGGAGCTGAATGAGCTTTAAGGTCTCTTCCAACCCAAACCATGCTGTGATGGTATAATTCACTCTTCCAGCTCTGGAAAAAAAAAGGAGAGTGGGAGGAAGACATTCAAGCTCTTCAGAGTGAGGCTGAACTGACAGCATTAAACACTTATTTGTGCTTTCTTCTGTGTTACCACTGGAAAACAAGAATGTGAGGGTGGAGGAGAGGAAAGTGTTGTTTAGCTCGATGCCTTTGTGCAAGCAGCATGCGTGGCTGCAAAGGAACGGATGCAGCGTGGTTCCTCCTGTGGTTTTAAGCTGGTAGGTGCAAATGGCTGAGCCACCACCAGCCCCGCAGTACATAAAGGTCATCTGGCCCAGGGTTCATTCTATTGCTACCAGGCTTCGGTGGGAGTAAATATGTGAAACTTTATATACCCCGTGGGGGAGAGGGAGGATGAAAACTGTGGTGCCCGCAGATGGTGTGGTGGGGGTTGTGGGTGTTGAGTAATTTGGAACATCTGTAGACTTTTATTACTGTTTTTTTTTCTGGTTTAGTGTTTTCCATTTCCCTGCCTTGTGGTAGAGCCTGTTTTAAAAGACCTGAAGGCAGTGTTGTATTCTGTAATAGGTTAATTTAACGGCTTGGATGCCTTTCGGTTAGGTCAGTGCTGAGATTCAGCATTCAAAATCAGAATCCAAATTTTGCTTGGATAATTCCAGTTTACCAAGTCTTTTTGCGTCTTCCCAGCACCCCTGCTCCCGTTTCCCATGTCAGCATTAATTGGCTAATGTAGTGTTCTCTGTTGCTCCATGGAGCAACCACAGGGTAGACACCTTCTACAGGCTGGCGTATCAGTTCTGCCTGTGAGTTTGGGCATGCAGAGACCTGCATTTTCACTCTTCACTGACACTTTCCCCCTCCATCACCACAAGCACAGCAGCACTTACAGTGTCCTTTCCATCCAGGAGCATTTTAGGATTTTAGGAAAGCTGCAAATAACATAATCCTCTGCTTGCAGAACTAAATCTTCAGGCTATTTGGGAGCATAGCAGATCCCACTGCTTGGGACACGGCCAGCTGACCACTTTAATATTCAGTTTTCAATGTACTATTTGGAAGAAGTACTGTGTATCAGATATTTGAGTGCTTCATTCCTTTGTTGTCATGTTTCAAGAGAGGAGACATTGCTTCTTCCACATCCTCGGTTTAATCAGAAGGCTGAAAATAGGTATTTGGGGATTCCGGTGTTATTCATCTTTTCCCTATTAGGAAGTGAGTCACGAGTAAGTGACAACAGCATCTCCAATCAGAGGGAGTCAGAGCTTGTGGATGCCAAGGACTCGTCTGCTAATTGTGGCTTCTAACTGCACAGTCATGCAGCCATTCCCTGAATCTTACCCTGTTCCAGGGGTTGCTTCTGCCTTTTATTATGTCTCTTCCCAGCCAGCTGAAAAGGGCATTTCACTCCCTGTCAGTGAAGACGCATCCTGAGAGGTCCTGAGTGCTTTTTCATCCCAGTAAATAGAGGGAGCATTACTGATGGTCAGCATTGCTTAGCATTCCCTCCATCAAATACATCGTAGAAGCATCTGTTGGCAGAAGCACTCATGAGGTTGCCCATCAATACCTCTGCAGTTCAGCTGCTGCAGACTCATTGCACTGACAGAAAGTTGCGTGCAGGGGCCAGGCTGGGATGGCTTTACTGGAAAGGCAGCTGAAAAGTCATTTCCCTGGGAGAGAGGAGATGCTCGGGTTATTCTGCTTCATGCCAGTACTGCTTACAGCCAGACCTTGCAGTCCTGACAACGCACCTCTCAAGATGTGTGCCGAGTGCTGCCTTAAGGTGCTAAATGTTAAAACTGAATCTAACAAAATCGACTCTAATGCTTCATTTGTTGCTCAGAACCTTTGCCTCAGCACTGAGGCAAAAACTTAACTTTTTTGTTATTGCTCTGAGATGGAATCATTTTTTCTCCCTTCAGTGCTGAAAATCATTGTTTTTAAGAGCAGAATGAACTTTATGTTGAGAAATTCTGCATTAAGGACTGTAACTGAATCTAATTTTAGGAGAAAGTTAGGTTGGCTTTCAGGGAAGGGAAAAGCAAGTGTGAGTGACTGTGTGCAAAGCCAGATCAGATTGGCTGGATCGTGAGGAAAATGTATCTTAATCCCTTGATCTGACTATTGCCTGGCAGTCACAGCAGGAAAAGAAAGCCACTGGGGGCTTTTTCCGCCTCTGTGAGGTGGGAAATGCACATCCTACTTCAGAGATGGAAACTGGACAAATCAGTCGGCTGGGCAGCATGACAACTGCACACGCATTCTTCTCTTGAGGAACTGCACACAGCCAGGATATTCTTGGTTTCCGGTGATAGGAGTATCACGGGCTCTGCCCAGGTCCCCTCTGGCTCTTACGCAAGTGCTGCTACTGAGTTACGGAGGGGTTTGTTTTGTGTAGTGTGCTCGTCGTAGCTGTCACTCGGAGGACCTACACAGAGCCCTGCTCTCCTGCTGCTGTGGAAAACCAAGGGGGTAAACCGTTTGTGACCAAATGTTTTGCAGTCTGAGGCAATAAAAGAAATAACGGGTAGAGGAGAGGGATAGGATCTGTTCAGGCATCCGTATGTCTCTGCATTATATGTCTGTGTGCACGCTTTGTTTGCATAGAGAAGAAACAGATGTGTTATAAATATTCTTTTCCCTTTTCACTTATTTCCTAATGTTCTCATCATCCAATGGCTTGAACCCGTGGCAGGGCAAGGTGAGACATTGCTCCCTCTTCTGTTCAAATCTCAAAGCATTCCTTTACCGTTCCTGGTTTAGACCAGATTTTCCCCCCATCCCTCCTTAACCCCCCTGGACTGGGAGGTAGGGAAGGAATTGCATCCCCTAGGTACAGGCTACAGGCATTTGCAGATCATGAAGAGGTTCCACAATGTTACCAAAGCCATGTGTGTCTTGGGGCTACAGAGCTAATTGCCACCTGCTAAAGCTTTGCTTCCTCTTGTAAAGGGCAAGGTTGTGGTCAGGCTGTAAAATAGCAGCTTGAGCAAATGTGTTTGAAGCTTCTCATGTGCACAGCAGTTGAATGTAGAAATATACCTATGGAAGAGACAGGTTTCTAGAAATGAGAGTAATTTATCTAGGATCCTTTCCCATATGTATCAGCCTAACCCAGCAGCAATTTGAGGAAGCTGTAGGTTTATGTAGGGTGTTGGTGTTACCTTCTAGTGAATGCTTTTAGTAATGCCATGGAGGCAATGGGGTGAGGTGGTCTTGGGGAGAGGGAATGCTAGAGGAAATGCTAAAAAATCTCTGTAAATGCAGATGTGTCATAGAGCTACAGACCAATGAGTCATAGAATCACACACTGGTTTTGGTTGGAAGGGAGCTTAAAGCTCATCCAGTTCCAACCCCTGCCATGGGCACCTTCCACTAGAGTAGGCTGCTCCAAGCCCCATCCAAACTAGGATGAGGAAATGAAATGAAAAGAATAAAGATGTAACAGCATGTTAGCAAACATATGAAAATAACCCCAAGTGGATCCTAGCATAAGGAAGAAAACATCAACATGAACATTATATTGCTGCTGGGGAGGACTCTAGGTGACGAGGATTCATTAAAACACCCCAAAATGCCGGAATGAAACCCCTGGCCTTGGGATCCAGAGAGATTGGGAAAGGGAGAGGATAGCACCAGGAAACGGGGTAGAAAGTAAGTGTGTAACAGTTCTCACCATGCTAATATTAATTTTTTTTCTGAAATAAAAAAGTCGATCTGGAGTAATACTGGTTAGGGTCTTAAGACTTCAGTTATTCTAACACTAAAAACTTGGCCTTTTGTATATATGTGTTTATGACGTGCTTCCTCTTTTCTGGTAAAACAAGATTTTGAGTGTGCAACGATCTAAGGATCTCTGTGCTAAGCCAAACTAATTCTTCTAAAGCTCCTTTTCCCTAAGCAAGATCCAGGTGATATGTTAAAGTTTCCCTGCATATAGCGATCAGAATAAAACCCAGTGTAGTCATCTGGTAGGTGAGAGCTAGGCAATCTGGTCGTGCTGGCATTCCAGATGGATTAAATATTCCCCACGTAGCAAAGCCCAGCTGAAGGACTAGTCTGTCAAAAGGGCAGGCAGCAAATGGGAGGCGAGGGAGCTCTGACAGTGCTGTGGAAGCATGCACAGCCATAGAAAATAGGTGTATTGTAGAACTGAGATCAGATCCATGTTGCTCTCTGCGGTGTTGCCATGAGTCACACTCTGGCTGGTCTCACTTCCCAACCGAGTCTCCCACAGCTAAAAAGAAATCAGCTCAGGCTGGGGGTAAGAAGTGGCTCTCCTATAGGAGCACAGATTTTCATGCTGAGGGCAGGTGGGGATCTGCTCGGTACCTTGTTAAGTGAAGATGTGCGGTTGCAAAGCAAACTCTCTTCAGACACACATGGATTGGTCATGTTCTTCTCATTCCTTCTCTAAAGGATCTTGTGTCAGTAGTGGACATGACCACAGTCAGGGTTGGGAGAGGGGAGATGTTGTCTCATACTTTTGATCTTGGGGAGGCCATCTTTACCGTCTTAGGTAACAGAATAGGACATGCATCACTTGACCATGGTGCTGGGACTCTGGGCAAGGAGCTCAGGTAGGAACCAGTCTCCTCTTAAAGCGATTAAAGGGTTCTCATTGACTTCAATACACAGTCAACTCACACCTCCGAAGCACACCTCCTTGCTGAGAGCAGCCTGGTCATCTTCTGGACCATCTGAAGCACCTTAGCAAAGTGTTTGAGCAGACCTGTGAGCCTGGGTGTTCCCTGTCTTCCATTTCTCCCACTCTTTCAGTTGAGCAGAAAGGTGAAGCTCCTGCTGTAGTCTGTAGGACAATATCAGTGCAGCTTCTTAAAATTCCCTGGGGTCCTTACTTGCCCAGATATTGTCCTAGATGGCCATAAAATCTTGATGTTTTATTTTGTGTTTGGTTTTATGACTTTTGCTACATCATGGGCTGATGTTGAGGCCTGCGGTGACTTGTCTTCACTTACCGTGGTGAATGTTAAAAGGAAATGAAAACTCTTGTACTTCAGACTTCAAAATGCCCTTTAATGCAGAAGGAGAACCTCAGGTTCGTTTAATGCATTACATCTCCAAGCAGTGCTTTTAAATGATGACCACAATAAAAAATACTACCTAGAAATAAGGTGGAGAGCATTGGATAGTTATCAACAACTGCAAATGGAGGAGGCAGCTTGTTCGAGGTTCACCTCTGAAAATTACTGAAGCATTTGCAGAAAGGTTTTGTCAGGTATCTTGCATATTCATGAGCTCTGATTTCTCCAGTTGCTGTGTTTAATTGATAATGCCTCTTTTAATGCTGTAATTAAAAACTTTCAGTCTAGGTTATACTTAAACTGTTTGCTCAGGTGCACCGAAACAATTGGTGTTTTGTTTGCCTGTGGTTTTAAATACAGCTATTACATGTTAAAACATCAGTTGTAAGACAGATTTCCATACCTGACAAAGTTTTTGAAGGACCCCCTAGGTAGTTAGACTTGACAGTACCCTATGAGAATGTTTAGCTTTTGTTTGCCAGACCAGTGCATGCACTCACAAAACACGATGAAGAACTCGGAGACAGTAAAGGTTAATGGAGCAGGAGGTAGGTGCCTATAAATCTCTTTGAAATGAAGAGTCTTTAAAGTTCTTCAAAGCTGTTAGAAACTGTAAATACCTTCTGGAGGGTCAGACAGCATCCTCTGAAGATGTAGAGAATTTGCAACTTGGTCATAGAAAGGTGAAATCAGAAGTGAAAGCTGATGCAAGAAGAGTGCAGTTAAATGCATGGTACTCATTGAGCCTGAGGCACAGTGAGCCAAGCCCATAGCTACACAGCACTGCCCACTCTTCACCTTCTTCACCTTGTGTGGGTTAAGACAGACACAGCACAACCACAAACCCCATTGCAAGACTCACAGCATGATTCTTAACTGGAAAAGAGCAAAACAATTGCTGTGGCTTCTAAGATAAGAAAGGGAAGGATGGAGGAGGAGATGGATGAGGAGGCAAAAGAAGGATGAACACAGCAAGGCACTGCTTGCAGCAAAGCCCAGAACTGATAGAATCCATTCGTTCTTCTTTGGCCTTGAAGCAGTGAAGATTTGTGTCTGTGTGCGAGGACAACAAGAGGGAAGTTTCTTCAGCAATCCATTCTGCAAATGTCCTTGTCTAGTAATCCATGCTCAGAACTGCAGGCTACTGTGATCTTGCTGGGACATGGAAATCCTATACCATGAGCAGTGTTGAAGCAAATGAGATTCTGTTTAGAGGAAATACTGAGAGCTATGAAATCTCCCATGGACGCAAATTGTGCAATTTCTTTTCAGGAAAGGTTTCTCCTTTCTCACATTTTACCATTGGTTAGGATCTCAGTGAAACGTGTTTATGAGGCTGAGATATTTAGCTTTTCACCTATGTCAGTTGGTGTTCGGTTATATGGCTTTAAAATAACACACAAATCTAAATGATGAAGCTAATATGATACATTTTGACCTTATCGCACTGCAGTGTTCCCGACCAGTTGAGTCCGAATTGTTTTGATCATTTTTAGTGAAAATGTTGACAAATTGTGTACCTTCTCATGGAGCACTTGGGTTTAATGGAAGCTTCATTTCCCAGTGGGGAAATGTGCCGTCAAACCAAATGTCAAGAGCTGCTGGGCTGGAGAGCATGCTAGTGGGCAATGGGAGGGAAGGAAAAACAAGACGCATGTGTCATTGACACACATACACAGTTGATGAAATCAAAGCCAATTTATTCGAGTTGTTCTAGCATCACTTTCAGTTACATATGCCAAGGAGAAACTGCAGCATCCAGCTGTGGGAATCACCAGACAATTGCGCAGCAGTCATGAAAAGAACAGTTAGCAGAGAAGCTATTTGCATTTGCTTGTCTTGACAGCTAGTATTTTCCTGATAAATGGCTGCCCTTTGTTGTTCTAGTTGCTTTAAAGAATCAACCCACTTCAGGGGGTGGTAGCTTTGACTGCATTCCTGGCTTTCCATCAGCTGGCCACAGCTTGGGGATGGAAACAGGAGGAGGAGGTAGAAGACCATGCGATAGAGGTAAGGTTGGTTTGGTAGTTAAAGATCTGCTGTAGACACACATGTGGACATCGGCGTCATCTAGATGTGCTGTAGACACAGATGTGGATGATGGTGTCATGTAGAGCCATCAGTGCTTAGGGTCTCAGTTTGTCATTCAGAATCAGTGATTCGGGGGCACAGTGATGGTAGGAAAGAGATTTTCATGGCTTTGACCATCAAAACAAGTAGGCCTGTGAGGCTGCAGGCTGCTGAGACAGACAGAGGAACTAGAGTTAGATTTCTTCTTTGGAGAGTGGGTTTGTGCCAGTGAGAGAGGAGGACAAGAGAGACTGCGCAGGCAGTTCCAGTTTAAACTCCAAACCGTGGGATATCTTTCATTAGTTGAGCTCAGGAAGGAGGACATAGAAGGAAACATTGGCAGCAGGGCATGCAAAAGGTGCCCGTACCAAATATGCAGAATTGCTCCCCCAGGATTTCCCTTTGGTGGGGTCATATTGTTGTTAAATGGCTTGTTAAATAGGATTTAAATGGCTTATTAAATGGGGTCCCCAGCTGGGTGGCTCTTAGTGGGCAGCCTGTTCCAATTATTCTGGATTTGCCCTCTTCCTGCAGCAGCCCTGACGTGCCTAATGCCAATATTCCAGCAAAATTCACTTCTGCAAGAATGTTGTTCTAGCCCAGGATCTGGCCAGGCCTTTATTTCTGTTAATTACAGATCAGTCATTCTTCTTCTTTACTAAATGTTGAAGAAGATGTGGTTTATGTGCAAGAAGGGCTGATAAGTGATACACCCACAGGAACATCACATTTTTCTAACATCCGCCTCTGTGTTCTTTCGCTGATTTGCCTGCCACTGTCTTTGTAGAGGATCTGTCTCCTTCCCTTAGTGCTGTTCCCTGCCTTTCACATGCTTTCCTTCTCTTCAGCCAACCCTACCATTGGTGCATCACAGCTTATTGCGTCTTAGAGCTTTATCAGTTGGTGTGTGTGAGTTTTCTGTTTATTTCAGTCATTCTGTGTAAATTATCACTAGATGGTTAAGGTAAAACTTCCCTCCCCTTTCTATAACATGAGTGGGCCCATGAAGGGTAGTGGTGCTGCTGGCAAGACCAGAGCAGGGCCAAAAGTGGCACAGCGGCAGCACAGGTACCATCTAGCCTGTTTCGGTAGGTGATCCTAGTCTTAGAGAATCACAGAATCAGCTAGGTTGGAAAAGACCTTTAAGATCAAGTCCAACCTCTTCCCTAGGACTGCCAAGGCCACCACCCTAAGAGCCTCATCTACATGGTTTTGAACACTTCCAGGGACGGCGACTCCACCACTTCCTTGGGCAGCCTGTTCCAATGCCTGATGCATCTCCTGGTGCCTTTGGTTCAGGAATGCAATGCTAAAATCTCAGCAGGTGTTGAAGGCAGCACTATAGGAATAACATTCACTTTGCGACCTATTCCTGGTGCTGTACAGCTAAATGGGGGACCAACAGCCAAACAGTCTCCTTGAAGTACTGAATCTGTCAGCAGACATTAAGCTGGTTCAATACAAAGCACCCATTTTTCCCTTCAGGCCCAGGGATGAAAACAGACCTGGAGCATTAGATGCAGTTTGTCACGCTTGAACTTTTCATGTGGCAGCACTGCTTTGTTCCTTAGGCTTACCAGACCTGCAGAAGTGGTGTTCCTTTTGCAAAAAAGACTGTTGAGGAGCAGACCAACAGCCTCTACTCATGTCTGGTATTCTTCATATACCAACAGCCATCCCTTCAAAATCACCTGTAACCTCTGTGGGGGTAGCTTCATTGTCCTGCGCAAAGACACAAATCCCTGGGCAGTTTTAGCAGGTTAAGCTGGTCCTTCTTTACTCCATGTGCTTCCCTTCTTCACAATCAGCCTGAAACCTCCCCAGAGGTGCCCCTGCATTCATGCCACCTGCAATTTCAGAACTGAAACATTATTGGGCTTTCGAATCCCATATTTATAAACCTCCTATTGACAAACCTGTCCCAGCATGGGAGGTCTGAAGACGCCTCTTTGCATGGGATGACATGCACTTGACATTTGGTGCCTACGTGTGGAGGAAGGGCCATTGCCATGCTGTGCTGTATCTAAGAGGAGCAGTCACATCCGACTTGGCACGCCTGGCCAAGGACAGGCCTGGAGCCAGCTTCGGACCAGCACCTTGCTGTTCTCACCCATGGAGCTCAGCACAGGCTGCCAGAAAGACACTGAGAAGCCTGAAATCCCTTTTCTGGGGAAGGAAAACACAGCTCTCCTTCCCGGTCTGTTGTGGCTGTGGCCCATCACATGTCTGAACTTGCTGCTGTCCAGCAGTGGCTTTGCAAGTCACTGCTTCTCCATTCTGGTTTATCTGGGCTGCAAGGGGGAACTGTCTTAAGTTATTCATTAGTTTCCTTGAGCTTGCTGTCGGAAGCCTCCTTTGCATCTGGCTGTAGGAAACTGCTCTGGTCTGGCTGAATAGGGTGTGAAGGGAGTGTGGAAAACTCCTGAGAGCTTCTGGAAGGGATTGGACACTGCTGCTTAACTTAAAGTGTGAACAGAGCCCCATAGAGCTTTCAGCTTCTCTGTTGTCTATGTGTGGTACTCGTGTCTCAGATGAGGACAGACGGGGGATAAATCCACCCTGACCAGCACTTAGCTGAGGTGGGAACAGTATCAGAGATTAATAAGATGCATAATGTCATCCTCACAATCAGGAACAAGTAAGACCACAGATGTTCTTGAAATAGCCCTCCTTGGGTTTGCATCAGGGCACGCAGGAGAGTCTCAACCAAGGACAGATTGTGGCAGCTTGGAAGCTTCCTCACTGCACTGACTAATGTCCTGTGTATGGGTTACAAAGAGCTCCCTATGGGACGCAAGATGTTAATAAGCGATGGACAGAAAATCAACAGGAGTGCAGTCGTGTTTCCCTGCAGGGTTTCACATAAACATGCTGAGAAGTGTGCTTGTGTGACTCGGGAAATGCATCACAGTGGAGGGCTTTTGGGCATACACCTCTGCACTTGTCCTTTAGGCATTGCCCCCGAAGGATGCGGAAGGGGCACTGCCATCTGGAAGGCAAGCTGTTGGACTGGGAGCAACGGGAAGACCCATCTTTTGCTTTGAGCTCTGCTTTCCAGCAAAGTCACGAGCTCAAATATGTTACGTCCCTTGGCCTTTTTGACTGTCGGACTCACAGACTTGCTGAAGAGGGGTGCTCTGGAGGCCATCCCAATGGCTGTGTCCTGTCTTCTTGGCAGTAGTTGAAGGGTCATGCTTCTCAGAGTGTCCTGGTCGAGGCTGGTTAAGAGAATGCTTGGGAGTACCCAATATGTGCATATTTGACTCTTTAGATGGGTACATCTTGAAGTGCTGCAGCTCCTCCTTTCTGAGAGTTATTTCTTGGCTGCACTGTGCAGCGCTCTTCGATTTATGGCAGCAGAAGTAAATGAGCCTGAATTTAAACATCTGGGCTTTGAAGGCGTGTGAATTCCATGTGATTCACAGAGAGGATTTTCATGATCAGTACCTGCTAGCTGCTGACCAGGCTGGGGTGCCCAGCTCTGCCCTTTGCAACCTTATGTTCCTTGCAGCAGTTGTTCAGATGTGGCTTTCACTCTCCATCTTATGGCACTGACCAGTGTGTCAGGAGAGAAGCTGGGGAAGCCCTGTGAAGAACATCCAAGAGTTGCAGTACTTGTAATACAGGGATGAGAGAACTGGAATACAAGAAGTGTAACCTGGTGGATCAAGTCACCTATGGGATTTCTTTAAAGCAACAAGAAACCAATTTGACACTGTTCCTCCAGCAATCGCTGTCTACATGTCGTGTCCTTGGGAAGCAGGATCTCATCTGTGGCTGAGGCATCCTTCAAGCAGAAGGAAAGCGTGGAGATGAGTACAATGTGGATTCACCTCCCTGGGTTTGCGCAGTGTTGGTCCTATCCTATGGAACAGATTAGAGAAGCTGAGGGCTGCTCTGCTGAGGTGTGCCTGAAGCACAGGTCTCTGATGCTGAGGTACAGGAAGAGCAGGAGTCAAAGAGCTGATGCTGTGCTGCTCTGGAGGCTCTGTGCCCTCCCAAGATCTCCATACATGAGGTAGATTTTTCCGCTAGGAGGCAAGCCAGCTTTTGGGAAGCTTCTACTTCAGGGGCTGGCACCGGATTTTTAAATGTTAAAAGCGTTCATCTTTTATTTCTGTTGCCATTCAATATTATGGGAAAAGATGCTATCGCAGTCAGTCCATGCGGTTTGCGTGAATTCCTTGGCCTGTGAGGGCTTATACTGCATTCATGTATTCCATGAATTGGGCACAGGTTTTGCTTTCGACAGCAGGAGCTTTTTTTCAAGGGCATCCTAATAAGATGAAAGTGTGGTCGCTGACAGAGGCCACAGTGTCAAGCTACAGTCCTAGGGATGTATTGATGGCTCTGTATTTTAATTCTTGATTTCCCCTGGCATCTGGACAACCAGCAACTTATGTGAAATCCTATGGGAAAGGGGGGAAAAAAGGAGAACTGGAGGAAATGCCTGAATTTAATTGATCAGAATATTTGGAAATTCATATGTGCCCTTCTTTTAAATGAAGTAGTAACTAGAGAATAGACAAAATACTGTGTGAAATCATGGTGAAGCTTTAGCATCTCATTTTTCCTTGTTGTTTCAGCCTTCCAAACGTATTCCAGTATACTGAAAAGAGCAAGGCAGTACTTAATGGTTCAGAAAACTCAGTATATAAGAGTATTGGACCAAGGGGACTCATTGCTGCAGGGTTTTGGTAGGGTGTCACGCTTTTGCAGGAAGACTTTGAACACCCCTGGTACTACCATGATTTCTGAAGTTTGTGGTTTTGTGTAGGAAGAGTCAGAAAATGAAGACCTTGTCCTTCAGGATACGACCTGTCACTTGTCTCTGCCTCAGCTTCGTACTGAATGCTTCAGGAGGCATTTTCAAATGCTTTTTTAAAGTATCACAAAGAAACAATGAACAGACGTTGTGAGAAACCTTAACCGGTAACATGCAGCTGGGTATGTGAATCATCTGAAAACCACATCAGCATTGTCTTATGTATATCAAAGCTGGTTGTTTGCTATATTGTTCTAACATACCTGCCCCAGTCTGTCTAGGCTGGAGGAAAACAGGAAAGGAGGAGGCTCTTGGCTGTAAAGGAGTCTCTTGTTCCTTCCTTTGCAATGCCAAACATTTATGAATGAGCTTTGACCTTGAAGTAGGCTCAGCTGGTTAAGGGCCTTTATACATTTCTGCCCATTCATATTTGCTTCACAGTGCTTACCTTTTGTCTAGGCAGGCTTTTGTTTTGGTTTGGTTTTTGCTTTGTGGAATGTGATTCATCCATAAGCACATAAACCAGCTCTGCTCCCCAGCGCTTACAGTGACAGCACATGCGAGGTTAGCTGTGCTGGTGTTGTAGCATCGGAAAGCCTGAGAGCTCAGAGTGAAGCTTCACTTTTTATCTGTGCCTCCTCACTCAAAGCGTAAGTGTGCAGTCCCCCCTGTTTCTTCAGCTCTGTGGTCTTATACCATCTACATAGTCAAGCATCGCTTTGTTCAGGGGTCCTACCTAGACCTTGCCTACAGAAGTTTCTAGTGCAGTGTTCCACCAGGTAGGAAAAGCACTGCCTGTGCTTGCTGGCGTACTCCACAGCATTCCCTTCCCTCCAGATTTTGCTACAGAAAACTGGCATTTAACTACTATACATGCCTCTTTCCAAACCTGTGTTGTCGTTTGCTTGCATCCAAAGCTCGCTAGTGATATGCAGCCATTATTACTTTACAGCTACAACTTATGAAAGTGGCACATGATAAAGTGAAGATCATAGAATCCCAGATTGGTTTAGGTTGGAAGGGACCTTAAAGCTCATCCAGTTCCCATCCTCTTCCACAGGCAAGGACACCTTCCTCTAGACCAGGCTGCTCCAAGCTCCGTCCAACCTGGCTTTGAGCACAGCCAGGGATGGGGGAGCCACAGCCTTTCTGGGCACCCTGTGCCAGCGCCTCAACACCCTCAAAAGATAAACCATACCTAACCAATACACTGCAAAGCAGCACAAAAGTGTGAAGCAGCACTCTGTGTGAGAGTACAGGAAAGCTTACATGCAAGCTTAACTTTAGGTAATCCTGGTTAAATGTGCGCCATAGGGTAATCAGATCTGATCAGTGCTCTGTTGTTGCTGTAATGGTATCTGTAATAAGCAGCTTTTCCCAAGAGGCTGGTGTTCCTGCAGGGTGCTGTATTCTCTGGGTGCATTTCTTAGGGTGCTGGGATATGTCTGAATGGTGCAACTCAAGGTTGCCTCCCAGTTGTTGGGTCGCAGAGGAACCAGGAGCAGATATAGTGAGGCTGAGAGACTCCTCCGCAGTGGGAGACACACTGCCAGGTGAAGCTGTTGCCCTTTTGCTGACTCTGGGCATGTCTGCACATGGGGCAGAGCGTGATGCAGAGATCCCTGAACCCGCAGGTGTACTGCGCACATATGAACAGCAGTGCCACATCAGGGTGGCATCGTGCCCAGCTATTTAGTGGGGGCTCTTAACTAATGCAGCTCGGCTCCTGGGCAGCCCTCACACTGTGCCTGCTCTGCCCATGCTGCATTACATCTCTGGGTTGTTGCTTTGCAAAGAGCTCATCTGCAGCACAGCACTGAGCCCCATAGATATTCCCAGTTTTTCTCTCAGGAAAGGAATGGATAAAACTGGGTATAACCCCCCCCCCAGATTTAACCCACAGGTCTGTACTGCTTAAAATCTGCAGTACAAGCAGGATGTAGCTTGTGGAAGAGCTCTTCACAGCTCATAGGTGTGACATGCCATATAGAGAGCTGTCAGCGACTCCCCTCTGACACAATCCTTTCTGCATCTGACCTGCTTTTCTCACATAATGGTGGGTTTTGTCTTGCCCAAAAAGTTGTGATGGGTTAACAGCAGAAAGCCCTGCATGAGGCAGCTTTCCGATAACCAGGGCTCAGCAGCTGAATTTGTATAATAATCCCACCGGCTTTAATCAAGAGAAGGAGACTGCTAAAGGCTTGTAAATTCCTACAGCAGAATCCTTCATTCTCATTCACAGAGCAGATCTTGCCTCCAATATGCTTATCTCCCTCCCTCCGTGTGCAGAGCCCTTGACGTCAATGGAAGATACGCTCTTTCGGGGAGTGCAGAAGACTGAGGTCACATTCCAAGCAGGAGAATTATATCCCTGGTGCTGAGGCAAGAAGGCTCTGCAACAAAATGCTTTTGCAACAAAAGCAAAAAAGACTTGAGGCAGTGGCATGCATAGGAAAAGAAGAAGGTAGATTGCTTGCAGGAGAGAAATTTGGGCTGTATCAGCAGGCTGTAGAAGGATGCAGCTCTCGGTTGCACTTAAAAACGTGCTGTTTGGCAGCCACAAATGGAGTGGAGGCTTTTCATTCATTCCTCCTTAGATCTGGAAAGGGACATCTGTCAGCACTGAACCCGAACAGCAGTCAGTGGCTGCAGCCTGCTGTGCTCATAACTCAGGGCATTTAAATCAGAAACGAAGAGGTCAAATTCAGCCATCGGTGGCCTCAGTGATATTTATAGATTGCATTACGTTTACTGCAGCTTTTATGAGTAAAATGGTTAAATTATCAGAGGTTAAGTGTGACGAATCATATTAACCTGGTGATGGATGTTGCTGTTTTGATTCGGGTTTTTTTGCCTTGTATTTGAGAGGATTGAGTATATAGGTATAAGACTCCCTGAATAAAATAGTGAATTTATTGTTACAATCAAATTCCATTTATAAAGCTGCTTTTGTTGAGGAAGTGCTTAGCAGGAATTAACATTTTACCTAGCACAAACTTTGGAATAGCAAATGAAATACTGCCATTTCCCTCAAAGAGCTGTTTATTTCTTCTTCGCCATAAAGGAAGTGAGTACCTAACTCTGCGGGAAACTTATCGCTCTGCAAATGAGGTTCGTAGCTGTACAGAAATATAGCATAGTTCACTGAGGCCAAAAGCCAAATGAGGTGACCGAAGCCAAAAGAGGTGTCCTTGGGTGCTCCCCGCAGCGCTGTGAGGGAGGATGTTCTTCTGCAGGACGGTTTCCTCCTGGGGCTGGAAGTCAGTCGGCGTGTGGCTCATGCCATGAAGCCTAGAGCGTAAATGGGTAGTTTGTATTGCTTTCATCCTGTCTCGTGTTGCTGCCGAGGCTGTTATTATTCACCATTTACCTTCTCAAAATATTGAGCCAATTAGAAAAGCAAAACTCTCCTTTGGTGAATGCCCAAGGGTGAAGCTGTAACGATGTGTGTTCTCCGCAAGCCCTAATCGCGGGTCTTGCAGTTGCGCTTGGCACTGCTGGGCTAAGCAAAACCAAATTCCTTTCTGATATATTTGACAGCTCAGCCAAGCCACACTGAGTGGCTGCTTTTGTCCAGCTTCGCAAACCGGGCATCTGAGGCTGGTCAGCACTGGGATGGGAAAAGCAGAAACCGGGAAGGAAGGGGTGGTGCTTGGAGAGCATCACCATGAGCGGATAGCAAATGAAGGTCTTGGCTTGTGGATGAAGCTCTGTTGCTTACAGACTGCATTGATTGAAATGGTGGCTGTGATTACAAGTGTGTGATACAGACAGATGTTTCTGGGGTTTTTTTCCTTGTTAATTGTCAGACAGGTGACTCAAGGGATTATTAAGAATAACTGAGACAGGCCCATGATGCCACAAGTTAGATTAAATATTAATCTAAAGTCCTTTTGTTGAAATCCTACATTTGTATTTTTGTGGTTTCCACGGTGAATTAAGTGACATACTCAAAAGTTTGCATGCACGAGGGAATATATATTGGGTAAGAGATTTGAAGTACATTTAGACTTTAGTATCACAACTCCAAGATGCTGCTGTACTTTGGTTTTCATGCCAGCATTTTCCACCCCCTGCATAATGAGAGCACATGGCTAACTTTAGTGAAGCCCTTTATTAAACTCATCTGATGGCTCAGGCTGCCTGCAATTAGTACTGTTTCATACTTGGGAAGTGGTCCTGCTAAGCCTTCTAAAATGAGTATAACAATCTAACTGGTGCCCAATGGGATATCCATCTTGTGTCTGACTAGAAGGAATGAATTATGCTCTTAGACTGATAATTGCGGGTGCCTGGATTTCAGGATTGCAGTCCTGTGATGCCAATGATTAGAACTGGTCTCTGTCTCTATGCATAGCTGTTCCCTGTGATCCACTTCAGTGTCTGCCTCAGCTTTCCCAAATGGGTTGCTCTTTGCCCAGGAAGGTAAACGCAGCACCCATTGCAGGCAGCTAGGATCTGATTTAAATTCTGTGTGAGGTGGGGCCTGAGGACATATCTTCTGATGTCTTACAGGTGGTTTAAAGAAGTGTTCTTGTGTGGGTTTTGCGGTTCTGAAAAGTGCAGGGGTCTTAGAAAAAGAATATTCGGAAAGAAATAGATTCAGAAGAAATCAGAAGTATAAAGAAAACTGCAAAAAATCATCTAAAATGAAAAAGAGAGAGTATATTCTGAACTGAAGAAAGAGGTAATTGGGGTTTTTTTCTCCCTTGGAAATCATTTCCCTGTGCTCCTTAACAAGAGTGGTGACAAAGCAACGTAAGAAGTTATGCTCTGTGCTTCGCTGCCTATTTTCTCACCCTCGGTTTAAAAATACCAGCTCTGTAGCACCTTCTGTTTTCTCGTGACGTCTGTGCGTGCTTTATGAATAATCTGTAGGGGGAACGCTGCGCTTGCTCTCCGATTGGGATTTTCCCGTCGTACCCAGTGTTGACTTAACCCTGCTTCCACAAGAGTCAAGAGTAGAACGCCCATTGATTTCAGCGTGAGCAGATTTTGACTTTTCAGAAATGCTCAGCCATATGTGTTCTCGTTTTGGAAGTATCATGTGGTTGCATTTGGCCCATGTCGTGTTTTAGTCACTCAGAAAGAACATGAGGAGTTCCAGCCTGTCCTCACCTGCCCTTGATTGCGAGAGCTGAGGGCCTGGGGGAGGTTTTGATGGCCAAAAGTTTTCTGTTGTCCTGTTTTGAGGTTTTGGTTGTTTGTTTTAATTCCCAAATTTCAAGAAAGCCTATTTGTATTCTAGGACAAAGGGAATGCAAACAGTTCTAATTTGCTGTGAAGAATAGATCTGAGGGAAAGCATTTGAACTCTGCCTGTGTGTTTGATTTGGTAATAAATGATACCAGAACTTGGTTTTATCCAGGATGTAACGCAGCATTTTAGAAGGGGCAGAAGTTGTTTGCAGTCGAAAGTTAAAACACTTTAACCTCATTCAAAGCTTTTTTAATTTTCTTTTCAAAATAAAATGTTATCAAGATTGACACATTTACTTAAGGCTGATTGGTATTTGCTGGGGGAAAATGTTCCACTGGCAATTTTCATCTGATTTTAGGGTTTCTTAGTCTTTAATGTATGTACGCCCATCAGTATCAAAGGGAGGCTTAAGAATTACTCTCTGTTCGTGTTATGCACTAGGAGATGATTGAGGTCAAGATGAAGGGCTCTGACTTGAGATCATAAATAGCTTTAGCTGGGATGGGTACCTGCAGTCACACTTTATAGCCTGGTGTGAAACTGTGAGTTTCAGCAGCTGTGAATTAAGAGCACAGGCCATTAAATCTTATGCTCCCAAGAGTAATAGCCCCTGGCAGAGGGGGCTTGGTGAACAGACACGTATCTGCTTCAGCCATCTCACCTGAGTCCATCTGTGATCATGAGCTGGAGCCCCTAGTTTTTTGCAGGTATTTATGTATATCTGTATAAGCTATTTACATAGCCTAAGTCTTTGCCTAAAATCATGTGAGAAATCTGTGCTAGAAGAAGGACTTAAAACTAATCTTCCCTGGGTCTGAGGTCAATGTCCTTTCTTCTGGATTATCTTTCCTAGGAGCATCCTTGTCCTCCCATCTGTTTAGTCATCTGGAAGGTAAGCTGAGCATGCTAGGGAAAGCTCTAGTGAAGGGTACAACCAAATTAAGGAGACAAATGCAGTTAATCTGTGCTTTCTCCCACATTCCTTGTGCTGTGTCCTGCTGTCACTGTGTTCTCCACTATAGTCAATGAGGGATTTGTACTGGACATGCTGCAGCCATTAAGCATGTTTCCTGAGGGAGATCTGCAGTTTAAAGAATGTAATGTAACCACATATGCCATCGAGGTATTCCATGACTTTGTGAAAAATGAGTTGCTGTCTTCATGTCACATGCTTGTCCTGGTTTAAACACACTGCTTTGAGCAGTGTGAGTTGGAAGGGGAGTCAGCTTGTGACTTTGAAAATGTGCAAATCATCCGAAAGAAACTTGTCGCAGATGTTTTTATGGTATTTTAGCTGAAGTTCCATGAAAAGTGCAAAAAATAACACTCCTTTTGCCTAAAAACAAAGTCCCAAACCAAACAAACCCATAATACAGGAATGCTTGCCAAGAGTCATAAAAATCTTAAACTGTGATTTAATATCCTGTCTCCCTTTTGTCTTAGTGGAAAAGGTCATATAGATGAAAGACATCTGCTGTTGTATCTCTTGGATTTCAGGACAAGACTAAAGTTCTATTCCTGGCCTTTTTGGTGTGAGCAAATTGCCATGAATTCCTCCTATTCAGTTGTCTTAACGTGACAGCTCTTGAAGAGGATGAGCTGGCCTGTGGCCAGTGATTCCAAATGCCAGACTGCATCTCTTGTATTTTATTCTTCAGAGGTGGATGCATGCCTGTGTCAGCTCTGGGTGAAGGACATCCAAATATGATGGGGTTCACCGGGGTGGGATGGAGGTTCTGGCCAAAACCAAGCCCTGGTGGCAGCTTATGGTAAAATTTGGCCTTGATCAAGTCAACCAATGAAGAAGTTATTCTGCATACCACAAAGAAGGACATCATTCTAGTGAACCAAGTATAGACATGGCAGGAGGGTTCAGTACTGGCACACAGTTGTCTGCACTGTTTATAGTTAGGGCATTTTTTGACACAGTTTTGGCTTACACCATGTCCATATAGAGCTTAAGCACAACGTGGTGCAGGGATTGTTTGATACAAGCCTGGTGCTGTGTCCAAAACCTCCATATTTATGTATCATGGTCAGAAAGACACAGAGGGGTAGCAGTTCAGCTTGCAACGGGTCAGAGACAAAAGATGGCATCAGAGTCTTGTGGATATTGATAGTCACACAAGGGTTTTGAGGTGAAAAGCTGGAAAATAGAAATAGGCAGTTTAATGCTTGAGGTGATAGAGATGGGCAGGCAAGAGGTAGCAGGGTGAAAGTGGAGGAAAACAACCAGTCTGACTTGCCCTCACTCTTCACTGTTCTACCTTCGTGTTTTTATTGACTCTAGTTGAAATGTAGTCAGCTCTGGACAGCAGTGCATTTATAGGCTTTCATTTTTCCTGGCAACTTTTGATGGTTTTTCAGTAATACCAACCCGTTTTGGAAAACAGGTCTTCCTCACAAAGCAGTTGTGTTGGTGAGTGGGAAAACTGTGACCCTCTGGAGCCATAGGGGATGAAATCCTAGCCCTTGCTGAAAGCAAAGGCAACATTCCCAGTGTTCAGGATGTCACTGGGAGTACTTTTGGCTGCTGTAGTGTGAGCTGGAAACTCTTTGGGGATGGGATCTGTATTCATGCATTGCCTTGTACAAAGAATTCCTGAATTTGTTGGCCTCCAGGCACTGCAGAAAAGCAAATGTTCAACAAGTTGTCCTGTGAGCAGTGGAAGCGATGAAACACTGGTGCCATTGGATTCCCTGGTGTCCGGTAAAGGGTGAGCATCAGCCTTTTTCTCAGCAGGTCTTTTTGCTCTCTCCAGCTGCTTGCTGTCCTCCCAGCAGTAGGAAGGTGGTGTGTAACCCCCTTAATAAGTGACCAACAGTTTGGAGCTGGTGAAGGGGATCCACACCATACATGTGTGTGCGTGGTGCACAGCAGCACCCCAGGCTTTCATTCTACTAAGCTGAGCTGCTTAAAACCAGCAGTAAATAGAAAACCAAGAATGATCTTCCCTCTAGCATCTCGCAGTCCTAGTTTTCTTAGGTCCTCTGACAATATCGACTGGAAAACTTTGCAAGAAGGACAGGTCTGGTTTTATTTTGAGGGTTTCTTCTAATTAAAGCTGTGCATTTCAACTGTCTGTGGTAATTTCTTTTCCCACTTGTACATGTGGAGCGTCTCAACAGGGCTGTAAAACTCATGCTGATTTATAAATTCATCTTTAAACTGGGAAAGCGTTTGCTATTTTAGTTTCCTTTGGGTCCATAAGTAGAGGGCAGTGATGAAAAGCCAAGGGATGTGTTGGGTTTATTGTTTTTATTAATATACTTTCAAAGCAACTCAGAAATATTTTACTTACTACCTGAAGCCAAGCAGCAAAGTACAAACCAGTTTGTCATTTACTAGCATGGGAAATGTGAAACAAAGAAGATGTGCCTTCTACTGGTTTTCCCTGTCTTGCTTCTCTTCTTCTGGGAGATAAATATTTCTTTTATATACATATAAAATTGGGAACACTGCCTTTTTATGCATAAAATACAAATAATTTCTGTTTATTTTTGCTGTTACTGTAAGCTCCCTTCCACATCTCCCGCATTATTCTTTCATGACAAACTTCCATACCCAGAAGCCTTAGAAACCAGTGCTTACTGCAGAAACAATCTGCACTTAGTTTTGTGCAGAGGGAACTCCTCAGTTAAGATCTTTGTCTCACCCTCACTCAAAGAGCTCGTTTAAGGGCTTGCTGGTGTGTGTGGCATCCTGATAAACTCAGGTGGAGTTGTAGGTGCTTCACATAGCTGGACCGGAGGTTCTTGTGGGTTAAGAGCTAGTTCTGCTCTTGAGACACTACTCTGGCTGCAGGGTAATCGTTGCCTGCATTTCAAGAGGATTAAATGTAGAAAAACATAGAAAATAATTGAATGCCTACTATGATAAGGCTGAAAGTGTAGCCTTTATCTTGAATTAAAGTCCCATGTCTTCATGCATATGAGCTGCTATGTTTACTGGGGAGAGAGGGAGGCCACAGGATGCTGCGAGGGCTGGAGCAGCTCTGCTCTGGAGCCAGGCTGAGAGAGCGGGGCTGGGGCAGCCTGGA
>JAOEHX010025492.1:0-10830 GCA_025448015.1 Bolborhynchus lineola | reverse complement strand
CTAACACATACATAAATATATATATATATATATATATATATATATATATAATCATCACCAAAGAAATCTTGTAGAAGTTTTATGCTTTAAGGAATCCAAAGCTGAAGAGATTTTATTCAATATATATGTTTTGATTAAAAATGTAGGCTACATTCAGGTTAAATTTCCACAGGAACCTTCTTTTAACAGTCAGTACAGCAGTCAGGAAACTGAGCACCGGATATTCCAGAGAGCAATAATAATTTTCAAAAAATCTTGAAAAAAATCATTTCTGGACACCTACTGATAGCGGATGGAATATATATCCTGTCTGTATTTTAATTACAGCAGACTTAAATCACCACCAATGTAATGGCGACGGACAAGGACAAAGAGCAAAATATTTCCATGCAATAGACTTTAGAGGAAACAAAACGTGGAGAACCAGAGTCATTAGTGAGGACAAGCATTACATAACACAGGAGTCCATTTTCTCCCAAAAGATACCTTCAGTGAGGTATGACAGGCTGTGACAGTCCGTACTTAATTTAGGGGACTGTCACAGCAAACCCACCAGTAAAAATATATTTTGAACAGTTTCTTACTTTCTCTGCAGCATATTCTTTTCTAAACATAGCTATGCTAGAAGAAAGGATGGCAGGCTACCCATACTCCAGCCTAGAGTCATACCCTACTTGATATTTAAGCACATAGGTGCTCTCCTCATCCGGAAGACAACAGACCTTTTCAGCAATCAAGGTGAAAACATCGAACCCAGTATCTTGGCCAACACTGACCTCTCACACAATGAACAGACAGTAGAAAACTCAACCAGTATCTGTGCTCTAAGACAGAATGGTAAGACAATTCACACCCTAGTGACGGGCATCTTGTGTGACGTGATCCAAGACTGTGAACCTCTGTTTAAGTCAGGTACCTATACCCAAGCTAGAAGGCAACATCTGATTGCTGGGAAAGGCCACTGTTTAAGGTAGAAAGGAAGGGGGCTTACCTGTGAGAAATACCATCCGTACAGCGGAAGCCACTTCAACCCATCTTTCAAGACATACCGGACATGTCCGAGAGCATTCTGCCTAATTGCCAGCATGTCTGCAATAATCCAATCAACTGCAAAGACAAAAGCCCAAAATGTTTAGTTAAATTAGTTTTTAGTTGCAACTGATGAAATAAAAAGTGCATATTGTACATATAAATATCATTAAAGGCATCTGAAATAGAAGTTCTGAACTAGAAGTTCTTGCTTGTTAGGGCAAGACAGGAAAGGAAGACATACAGTAAACAGACAAGCAGATTTTTAAAAATCTACAAAACTGCCAAGACGTACAAAAATACAAACCTGTACATTGATGATTTGATAAATATATTACATTTTCTTTATTTTTTGGCAAATCCCCATAGATTATTACCTAAAAAAACAAAAAAACAAAAAACAAAACAAAACCAGTATTACTTTATTATTTATTTTCAGTGCATTACACAGTGATGACATCCAACACACTGATCAGCTATTTACTAGAGAAACTGCCAGCAAGTTAGCACCATTAACAGAAAAATCACTGCATCAGTAGCCATCATGCATACAACTGATTTCTCAACAAAGCAATGAATATTAATCAATGAGGGCTTAAGAAAGCTATTCAGTTCTTGGGCCTCAGCCCCAGAATTGGATCCATGGAATCTGGATCCACAAGATACTTACATTACTGTAATTAAAGGTAAATAGGAATCATAAAAACATGCAAAAGCACCATTTAAATTTATACATCTAATGAATAAATTTATACATCTAATGTCTTCAGCCAGACACTTATTATCATTCAATATAAAATAATAAAATATTCCTGGATTAGATCAAGGAGAAAAATCTCAATCATTTGCCATGATTTTAATAATCAAGATTGGACAAAAAAACATGAGATTGAGGGGTGTGTTTAAATTGCATGTTCAGCTTCAGCCACCAGGTTTTGTTTCAGTTTTTCTGTTACATTAAAGACACCCTTTAACCTTTTAGTTCCCTGGCTACTAGTGAAATAACCTTCTGCCAGCATGACAAGGGCAAACACCAAAGCAGTAAACCATGCCACCATTTAAAATGGATTAATTCAATCACTTTTATTTCAAATATAAAATGAGGAATTACTTAAATCACTTCAATTCTGAATTGAATAATCCACACAGCTGTTTTATCTTTAATAAATATTTTCATTATTGTCCTGTGTTTTGGTGGGATAGAGTTAATTTTCTTCGCAGTAGTTGGTACAGTATTTTGAATTTAGTATGAGAATTTCTGGTTGTTGCTAAGTAGTGTTTATACCAAGTCAAGGACTTTTCAGCTTTTCATGCTCTGCCAGTGAGAGGGCTGGAGGGGCACAAGAAGCCAGGAGGGAGCACAGCTAGGACAGCTGACCCAAAATGGCTAGGGATACCTCATACCATACGTCACCATGCTCAGCATATAAATAGGGGGGGAGTTGGCCAGAAGGGGCCAGTCGCTGCTCAGGTCAGGCTGGGTACTGGTCAGTGGATGGTGAGCAATTGTGTTGTGCATCCCCTGGGTTTAGTGTTCTGTTTTTTTTTTTTTTGTTTGTGTGGGTTTGTTTTGTTTGGTTTTTTTTTTTGTTTTGTTTGGTTTTTTTTTTTAACTTCTCTGTTATTTCCCTTTTAATTATTATTAGCATTGTATTTTACTTAATTTCTATTATTAAACTATTCTTATATCAATCCATGGGTTTTACCTTTTCCACTGAGGGTTAGAAGAGTGAGTGAGCAGCTGCATAGCACGTAGTTGCCAGCTGGGCTTAAATCACAACAATTATGAAATGAAGCTTTGTTTTTCAACCAGTAAATTCTATGTAGCATTCCCCCCTTGCTTTGCCAACACCAGCGGCTATACTTCGTGTTTCTAGAAGTTACCTGTTTAAACATACATTCTTGTTCAAAGTGACTCCATTCACTAAAACCAAAGCACTATGTGGAAGGTTTACCCACTTATCACAACTCCCCTAGTCTGGGCCATGTGGGAACTTTATGAGGAAGATCTAGTCAATATTCAGATCTTAATATAATATAGTATGCAGGGTCATGTATTGATCTTTACAGAAGGTTTTTCTGAGCACCTCTGAAAAACTTGTCCACCTCTTGATTAACCTGTGGTATCAGATGGGTAATGCCTTGTATTGTAGCACTCTGCAAAAACCCCACATAAAGCTGTATGTTTCACATTCATGCCATTTCTTCTTTGAAAATGCAACAGCACTGTTGATCAAATTTTGTTTTCAAGGCAAAAGATATTGGCAGACTGAGACATTCAGTAAGTATGTGGACAAGAGATCATCCAGCATACATAAAGAGAACATTAATTTGAATTATTTTTTTTCAAAAACAAAAATACATGCACAATAAATTCTGAGCATTATTTTTAACAAGTCAGTTGACAAGCATATTCTGTACAGTATCCAAGAAATTCAAACAAGCTGTAGGAGTGGTTTGCTCATTACAGTTCAGGAGAATTTATAATCTTACTGCTAACACTCTATTTAGTACCACACACTATTTAGAGCAAGGTAGCAGTCAGAGGATGTGATCCTACACGTCAGGTGCAAACATTACACCAAAATAAAAAATTATCACCAAAATAAAAAATTATCTTCCTACTCTCACTTATGGAGTTAAAACTTCATTTTCAAGTGTAGAGTTTTCAAGCAGTATTATATACTAGGTCCACGAATAACCAGAATGTCCTGAACTGTCTGTGCTTTGCTTAAAATGTAAGAAAATAAGAAAAAACCAACAAAGAAAATAAGAAAAAACCAAAAAACTTGACACTGTACGAGCTGTCCCACACAAGAAACAGGGTTTGAAATATACAATTTATAACTCAGCTTGTAAAAATTTCCACTTTAATGTAAAAGATCTCAATGTAACCAGACCCGCAACTGAAAGCAGCCACTTATTCCCTAAAAAAAAAAAAAAAAAAAGAAAAAAATAAAGAAAAAAGTATGATTGTGTCTGCTAAATTTAACAGTTAATCTGTATTACTTTTTATTTCAGTAAGATTGGAGCTAGTTCACTTTCTAATCCCAGAGAAACACCTGCTCATTGTTACTGCAAACAACTTCTATATACAACATTACGTCTTACCGGAACAGTTACATGTGTTTACATGTAATGAATCAAAGTAATAATAATAATAAAAAAAAAAAAATCTATCTTTTCATATTCATAATTAGTTCTCTTAAACACAAAACACTGAATATTTTATTTCCAAGCAAAGCAAGGAGTAAGAAAATCTGGAAACTCTGTTTGCTCCGATGCCTGGGCCAAAGGGGATGCAACAGCTTCCTCTGCAGCATCATTCACTTCAGCACTGCCCACTGCACTGATCTGGAGAAAAGGCTTACACAGCTCATCAAAAGCCAGCAACTCACCTAACAGACATTCACAGCCAGGAACTAAGATGTACAAACTTACAATACAACCGTTACGACAAGCAAGTAAGAATGAAAACTTCCAACCTGCATTCTCTCTAGCATCTCTTCAGATTTCACAAGGAGACACCTATGCTGTGAGCAGCCACAGAGCTCTCCTCTAACAATGAAGTATTTTCACTTGTTATTGCATTTCTGGAAAAGTTAATAAATCTTACAACAGAGAGCTAACAGCTAAAAGCTTTGAATCCTGCAGAAACATTGCCTTTTTCCCTTTGAGATGATGTCTGAAGAATTCACCAGCTTGTGAATAAGCAGAGAAGAATTTACTCAGGACAAGCCTTCAATTTCTGGCTATCTGATGCTTCTAGGTGAATGACAGTACCTAATGTAAATTATAGCTGCAGAACGAAATGATAACGCAGTCTTCTTCATGGTCTCTAGAAAACCTCTGACTCCCTACTGTTTTTTGTAGCTAACTTTGCAGAATTCCCTGCTGCAGAGACTGCACAGTCCCTGGCACGTTTCTGCTGCTGCAGAAGAGATCTGGGCACCACAGTAAAAGCAAGCACTTGAGTGATTTACCATGGACAGCAATGCAGAAACAAATGCCCACAATGACAGATTGTGTGTGCACTCCTTTTGAAGGAAATTGAAGAGAACAAAGAAGCTAAGAGATTCCTCCTCAAGGAGGGAGTAAAGAAGGAATGCAGAGCACCACAGGCAATGGTCTTCTCCTCTGCAAGGGCATTCACTAGCAAGCAGCCAGGAAGTGGGGGACGACATGCTTACGAGGCGATTTTCAGTTTCAGAAGTTAAGGTACCTAGTGTTTCAGATATTTTATGCACAATTCCATTAATGCCACGGTATCCTATATGTGGGTTTGAAACACTGAGAAGGTGTCCTGTCTACCATAATGAAGCATGTGAGGATCCTATTCATCCAAACAGGTGCTGCTTTATTAAAAATAAGGCACAATGAAGTCAAGCAATGAAAACAAGGTAAAAGCAACACACCACGCCAAATTAAGCAGAAATTGGGGGGGGGGGGGAATGCAGACTTACAGCCTAACACTGCAGACATTGCAGACATTACTTGATTACAGTACATAAAAATGTGTGCTTTTAGCCAAGTTTTGGCTGCTTCACAGCCCAGTTCACAAGAACAGGTAACACAGTTACTGCTAATATGGGATCTTCTACATCTGTTTACATAGGTGTGCTGACAAACTCAATTCAGTGAGGTCTCAAATAAAGGAAACTGGATGCCATTTCTGTGGGCAGGCTGAAAGCCAGCTTCCTTGGATGACATACACTAAGCTGTTAACATGTCCAACATGCACAAGACACACCTCAGACCTTCATGACCCGAGGAAGCTCTGATTCACACGCAGGAGGTTACAACAAATTCTCCTGATGGGAGAATTTACTAACTCAGTGATAGGCTGCTCTAGGCATGCAAATGAAAGCTCCTGGGTGATGTGGTGACACCGGTTTCAGCTTCCCTACCAGCATCATGTTTTCTTCCAGCGCGACATATTCAACTGTGGCTGTGGCAACATGGTAGAGCACATAGCAATGTAAAACAGTTCTGCATGGCAGCCACACCTGAATAACTCATATTTTGCATGGGTTTTCACTGCAACAAGGTGTACACTCCCAATTTAGAGTTTTGCGTCTTGCTTCTGAAATCTGCGCATATCAAAGAGAATTAATCACTTAATCACATTCTAGCTACATCAGCTCAGTAAACAGGGTCATGATGCGGTAAAAGGAACCACACTATCAAAAACCTGCTTGCAGGTTAACTGGCTACCACAACAAATTTCTAGCATAGAGATTATTTTAATACAGTAATTGGACATTGCTTATGACAGGAGCAATTCAGGAGTTGACAAGCAAGCAGTTCTGGCACTTCTGTTTCAGTGGCAGTAAAGCACCACAGCTCATTACTGGCAGTAAAAACTCATCTCACACTCCATCAGATGCCGACCAGAATACCCACTCTTGGTTCCTCAGACTTCTGAGCCCTCCTCCCTCCTCTATTCAAAGAACCTAGGTGTGAATTGTAGAATGATGCTCCCTTCTTTGCCATTACTTCAATGAAACTGATGTGCACTGAAGCACAGTGGTGTGTCTCCATAAAGAAGGTGGAACATTCTGATCAGAAAAAAAAACAACCATCAGCTTCAAGCACAGGCAATAGCAGCTGGAAAGAAGGTTAAAAGCAGATGAATAATAGCAAAATATTCTCTCCCTCTCCTGAAGGACAAGAAGAGAAACAGAACATTCAAGTCATCAACACTTCACTTAAAACCAACCATACAAACGTCATATACTTAGCTGTGCTATATCACAACATGCACTTCTGTCCATTTCACTATTTCTTCCTGACTAATTTCATAACTGGAAATGTATTCTCTTTGGGATAAGAGCCGGGCACTAATATAACGTAAGTACTTATAAATATATAAATAGTACCCTAGGATGTGTTTCTTAGCTGTTTGCTAAAAGTCCGGCTATAATTTTGTGGTGAAGGGTGGAGCTCGCATCAACAAACCACCAAAAGTAACTACTAGATACGGCTTCTGAAGTCAATGGGCAACCCTGCGCAAGCTGACTTCTGCAGCACTGCTGTAGACATCTTATCTGAAGATGTTTAAATTCTTAATCTAAAAACCTGCCTGATTACACAACCGGTCCTTTGAACTTCTAGAGAAAGTACCTCAGATCACAGAATCTATTTACCGGTTTGACAAGAAGCAGCCTCAAGACAGGATACAAATGGGGAATTTGTGCTGACAAATTTATCAGGTTTTCAGATGTCCTACTGCAAGAATTTCAAATGTTTATTTTTCTTCCTAGAAGATAGAGAAGCACTTTTATTTGCATTTAACAGATAAGGGTTTCACTTGCCTACTGCATAAGGAAGATGAGTGGGACAGAAGGAAAAAGGACTTTCATGTTTTTTCTCTAGATCTAAAGAAAAAAGTTCACCTTTAAGCATAGTTTTCCTAAAAATACCTTTATATCACATACAGTTTTTAAAATAATGGTCATGTCATTGCTACACTTCATTACCTCTTTGGTTAAAGAGACTATCTGCTCAATACATACCTGAGCAAGCCTGAAGTCTGCTGCTCAGGCTCAGCATCAAACCATAAAATCACAATGCAAACTATTTTATTGGAGCAGAGAGTTCACTCAAATATTCTGTAGCTATGTATTTTACTGGATTCAGTGAGTAAAACAATTGCCAAGAGACTGACCACTGGGGAATATTGAAGAGATTCCTACATGCAATCATTTATTTGATTGAACAAAAAGCAGATAACAAAAAACTACAGTTACTGCAATTTTATTTCCTTTTCGTAATAAGACTACTATATTAGCAACCTACATGCATTATGCAGGACTGAATCATACCATGTGATGTTAAGTATGAAGTCTGTACATTTTTGCTTTCATATTAGCTTTTAATCTTATGGTCTAAATTGATGAACTGTTATAAACATGAGTAGTTACACTTCGTTCAACAGCACTAGCTACATGTATAGCAGCCTAGTTCTAATGCTGACTGTAAAGATTTTACAGTTGCTCAGTTGAATTAAAGGTAATTACCCTTGTACCAAGGGAAATCTTCTGGAAGAATCAGAATTAACAAAATCTTGAAGGTAACACAGTTACCTTGTGAGCTAATGAAAACATATTAATATTTAAAATACAATTTCTCCTATATATGTCAGTAAAAACGTATCTTCAGTCTCTTATTCTTTGCATATTTGACTACTTTTTGTATCTGAGCATAAAAACAACTTGTAAATATTTAGGCTACCAGAAATAATTGCCTAATTTTCTAGAGTTTTATAATAAATTAATATTCACTGCAGGAAGGCCTGCTTTTGAGGTCACAGTCCTGCCACCATATGTGGTAATTGTAATCATCATTAAATTAATGCAATTATCATTTAATAGTACTTTGTAGATTCAGGAGCTTTGCTTGTAGATTCTCATCAAGGCTATACATGGGTTGGGAACTTTTCTTAAAGTACAAACAATTTGTTCCTATCTGGACTCTTTAACTATCTGAGGAACCTTAAAAAAAAGACATCTGTGTAAGTTAACTGTTTCAGTCTTGGTGACACAAAAAAGCAGGACTTACCATGAACATTATTTAAATATTTGGCATCTAAACCCTCAATAAATCCTATTTTCAGTGCCTAAATAATTTACTGGGTCTTTCTGCAAATGACTTGTTTTTGAATACAGCACAGTTCCATCGCATGGCCCATGGAGTAGCCCACATTTACAATCTGGGAATGTCAAAGTTAGAGCATCTAAAAATCTTTTATCATAAATCACCATTAATTACTTTCTTTTTTCCCCACAAGTACTGCACATATTTCAAATACATGTAGCACATGTAAAAGCAGATTATTTATAAGCCAAGATTTCAACGGGAGGGTTTTTCTGAACATCTGGCATCTTGATTGTATGCAAAACCTGAACATGCCTTCCAGCACTACAGTGGAAGGAAGTATTCCACCTGTTTGAATAGGAGATAAACAGTGTCCCTTATAAGCTTTTGGCACCTCTGTAGATTATCTTCCCGCATTATTTTTGTAATTTCCTTAAAAGAAAGGAAAAGGTGACCCACATTTAATGTAGCTATTGTTTACTTTATTACCCTTCTGTAGTGGAAAATACATAATGTCCATGTCCCATCTCATCTCATCCATCCCCCCAAAAATAGCAGCTACAGTGCCTTGGTACATTAAGCATGTTCTGGAAATTTTACTCACAACAGCCAGAAGCAGTTAACTTCATGGCAGTTTGCAGTGTTCCTCTAGCTAGAGCTGCTTATAATAAGAATTTTGCTTCTAAATGCTGAGGACTCCAAGGAGTTGACTGTGTTCTTATTCGCAATACTCGTACAAATGTGTACAAATGAGTACAGACAGAACTGGTGTGAAGTTATTCTTATTGTGGAATAAGATTTTTGAAAGCTCCTTCACACATCATTTTTGGTAAGTACTTAGAATTTAGGCACTACAGGCTTTCAAGGAGAAGCAAAGGTATCACTGTGCAGCAAAAGAGAACATGCAGGGAGGTATCTGACCTAGCTGCAACTAATCTGGCTCCAGACCTGAACACAGTAAAGTTGAATCAGCCCCAAAAAACCACCCACTGTTAAAACCACTCTAATATCTGCACACCACCACAGCACGTGGATAAACTAGTTCACCTGCCTCTTGCTCAGAACTGTGAACTGTGTTTGCTTACACAAAAAGAAACAGAGTTGCCCTCAGATTCCCAAGTAGCCCTAGAAAACGGGTCGGGATAACTCAGGTAAATCCGTAAGTTCCAGAAGAAAAACTACTGCAACTACCAGAGTTCAAAGTCATACAATACAATTATTTTTCTTCACATTTACTTATGTGCTCAAATACAGATTCAACCAAAGCATAGGTAGCTAATTTTACATTTAAAAATCAAAGTAGAAGAAACTATGATTTCCACGTCCTACACTGAGGAGCTACCTACAATAGCAAAGATGACAAGTAATACGTGACAGAAATGAAGTTAACAAAAGAAATTAATTTTCCCTGGGTTTTTATCCCAAATCTCTTCATAGCATAAATTCAAATTGACAGAACAAAGATTAAAGAATATTTTTCCCCAAAGAAGATACGTTTCCTCGTAATTATAATGTCAAAATCCCTGAGATCTGAGCCTACTTTATCTAACACAACTAAGAAAAAAAGGACACCATTTAAGCCTGAGGTAAATAGTTTGCAATAATTGGAGTTGAATGTTTAACTATGAATAGAATCTTCTTGTAGCAAGAACAGTGTCTGGTGGTGAAGTACCAGGAGAAAAAACTTCTCAATTAATCATCCTTACATAAAGTATCTGGACCTATTATATAAGCAGAAGGAAAGGGCATTGAAGAGCACTGTAAAACTCCATGGCCCACTATCTACCAAAACACAGTTAAATGCTAAAAGAGGAAAGCATATAAAAATCATGTGTGTTTAAGAGGAAAAAAAAAAAAAAAAAAGATGCAAAAACATTTGTATTTTGAAAACACAAAAAAATGTGAAAAATCAAGCACCGAATACACAAAAAATGTTCAGATATTCAAATTAAAATATATTTAACCAGAAAATTTTAAAATCAAACCTGTAAAATGTATTGGCCAAATACTTGGAACCAGAATTCATAAGTGCATTTAAATTTGCCCTTTGACTCCTTAGCTTTTCCTAATCTGAAAAATACTCACTTTTAATGATTTTCATAAATAAGGCTGATATAAAATTCAGATTCAACTGTGACTTGCCAATAACATGTAAGGCAAACCTCCACATGAAGACTCTAATTTTTGAACCCCAACAGCAGTTTT
>JAOEHX010025490.1:0-11665 GCA_025448015.1 Bolborhynchus lineola | reverse complement strand
TTCTGCAGACAAACAATCATGACTGCCCCTGAGTTTGCAGGAAAAAAAGATAAAGAGGAAAGATCACCTGGGAAAAACTACATCAGACAATAGAGCAAGATCGTCTTGCTCCATGAGAGTCTAAACTTCTTCACTCCTAGGTTGGGAATTTTAATTTCAGAATGCTGTATGCTTCAGGGCAAGTGGTTTACACTTCATGAGATAAACTGTAGAAGATATAGCCACTCTGTAAGAAGCCCACAGATTAATTCATACTTACGGGTCAGCTGGAGGTGAATGAAATGAGCTGATTAAAAACAAGAACGAGGCTAAAAACCACATCACATAAAAACTACAAAACAATCCAAACTTGAAACAGTTGAAAGCTACTTGGTAAGCAATGCTCCTTCTGTGTTTTGCCTCAGTGCCAACTATCTCTGATGATTAAAGGCATGCAGACAAAGTCTGGAACAGGTACATGGAGCATTTCTTGATTCTATGTGAACAGAACAGACCTTTGGTCATCTGGGACATCAGTAATTCATTGTGTGAGCAGCCAGAAAGCAAAATGTCACTGATTCTTCTAACTTTAGAGAAAAGCAAATTGCCCTGCTCTGGCTTTAGTACACTGATAGATTTTCCTATTCAATTACTGCTTGCAAGGAGAGAAAAGAAAAAACAAAATGCAGGGACAGCCATGCAGGCTCTGGGGCACTTGTTCAAGGCAGGGTCCAGGACACACCTGCAACTTCACAAAAGGCAGATGTTGGTTTAGTACTTGCTAGAGCAACAGGGAGGAAGGTATTGTCACTAAATACTCTCAGAGATGCTGGTTAGTCTAAATCCCATGGAAGGAAGGAAGGAAATGTGGAGGATATTGTTAGGATAACAGATTGACAGAACTGTGTAGACTGCAACAGGGAAAAGAGGATACAACAGAAAAGATAGGGAAATTGTGAAAGAAGTCAGGTTTTGCAATGAGTATTTCTGAATTCTTTGTATGCTTTAATAAATATATTGCCAAAATAGGACATGTTACTTATTTATTTTTTGTTCTACTAATTTTTGTTGTTGTTACCAAAGCAGTGTCCTCTTATTGGCATCATATATTACATCCAAGCATTAAGGGGTCAGCAGGGTTCAGAACTTTTTTTCCACTACTGTGGCATTATTCTACTACACTGACAGATTTATTATCTTTTTCTGGAGGGATATTTAAGTGAATTGATTTTGAATCTTTGACATGTAATCGATACGTGTAAGAGAAAATATTAACTCACAACTGCCAGATCTGCTGTGATCATGGCTTTTCTTCCTTAGTACTAAATAAGATCAATCACTATCTAAATGAAATGTGCTGAGTAAACACATTTTACCTAAAACCAAAGCTCTATTGAAACAAGGAAGGATAAAAAGATCAGGGATCCTGAGTTTATCCAGTTTTACATTGCCACAGTAATGGAACCTTCTCACCTCCTCTGCACTTTGCATTCTCCCCTGAGCACCTGCCCAGTCTGTTGGACTAAAATAAGATTGCTCATGGGTCACATGAAGGAAGAAGAAATTAATCTTCCTCTTCTGGATGCAAGCAAAACTAGGCAAGACATATCTGCATGTCCATTTTGAGCTATTTTGTTCCCTGTCTTCCTCAAAGTGTGTCATTGCTTTCCCGCACTGACTTCTGCACACAGCTCCCTGCAGTCACAAATGTGAATGTGAGAATGGGATGTTCTCATGGAGAGTGTCCAGAATTAAAGCAGCTCTTGTCCTGCCACAGCTCATACAGGTCATTGTGTGTCACTAATTAGTCAAATAACAGATGTAACTCCTGCAGCATGAAGAGCTGTTGTTTTCTGTTGCTTTTCAATTACTGCCCTGTGAGCAGGAACAGTGTGTGAAATAGGAGCTTATAGCTTTGTTTATTTAATGTCCTTGCAACAGGCTCAGTTCTCAAAACTCAAAGGGAACATAGTGAAGGAGACACTGAGGCTGTGTTTGTATTAGCAAATTAAGTAATGCCAGGCCCAAACACTGGAAATCAGTCTCCTATACTGTTACCTTGTTAGACTAGTTCCTTTTCAATCTTTCATCTCAGCCACCAGTCCCTTTGGAAGAACAGGTCAGAGGAAGCACAGGCCAAGGACCATTGCATTTGTCCCCTCGTTGTGGGAGTCAGACACACCTGACAGTGTGATAAGTTACCTCTTCGTGAAAGCTGGCCTCAAAGATATTAGGAGTACATTGGTGTGGTGTCTAATACTAGATGTATTGTGGTTTTTGCCTTCACTTCTGCTCCCTGTTAAGAAACTGAGCTGCACATTGCACCACTATAGAAGTTTTCAGCTAACTTCCTCTTTTCAGGCTAAATGGCCACTTTACAGCTATTTATTATGTTTATGATGCTTATTAGCTCTTAGTCTTTTATTCATTATGTCTATGCATGCTTATTTATGCTCTTAGTCTTAACTTCCTTGGTGGTCACACCCCCACTGCTTGTTTCTTCTCACCTGGTTTTCCAGTAATCTATGTCCTTCTAGGTGTTTTGTCAGGCTGAATAAACTGGCTTCAGCTAATGTCTCCTGTGATAGACTCATCCTCCCAGTCACCAGTAAGCCTAGAAGCAAAGCAGAGGTATGGATCAAGAGGAGACTCTCCTCCTGCCATGGGAGTTTCATAGACATTTATGTCTGAAAAGTGAATGATGTTAATGTATCATTGTCATTCTAGCATCAGATGTGAAGAATGCCTCTAGTTAATAAAGAAAATCTTACTCTACACAAAGACAGGACTTTATACTTTCCCCTTACATCGCAGTATAATAAGAGATATCTTAAAATATTTTCCCACAAATGTAAGTAAAGAATGAGGAGGAATTCAACACATCCTTTGTGTGAAGGAGGAGACTGCTGACTACCTTAGTTTGCTTTTTTAGATGCTACTGTATTTGTCACATGTCATTTGAACATGTTAAAAATCATTACTACCAAAAAAATTACTTTTTTTTATAAAAAAAAACCAGTGACTTCCTTTCAGTGGAGTCCTCAGAGCTTCTTTGCATTCCATCATTTACAGGAAATATTGTCTCCATCTTTCCAAATTACAATTTTGATTCTAACATATTTCTCCAATTCTTCTCAGCTGAGTATTTGCAGGCACATCTATTTCTATATGCAATTACCTTCACATATTTGCAACAGATAATGAATACTTGAGTATTCTTCACTGTAGAGAGACAGAAGTCAAGAGTTGTAAGCTAAGCAGCTGTTGATTAAGACTCTCTATTGAGAATCCTGAACCTCTCCACAGTTCCCCAGGACAAACTAGGGAACAGCACTTGAGCTTCATGTTGTGTCATGTAATACTGGAGGGGCCTTCTAAATAGATGGGAGTAAGCACTTGTGGAAAGGGTCAAAAACTGGGCTGCTGTCATTATTTCAACTGGTTGTGCAGGTAAAGAGTAGAATTTGATTAAAAATAGCCTACAGACCCATAATGCAGGCTCCAAATCTTCATTTGCCAGTGGAAAGAGGTATTTTGTACTTGCAAAATCAGCAACAGTGTTTAAGAATGTTATTAATATCCTAAATGCTAATCTCACAACAGAAAATTGAGCTGTGCTACTGAACACTCTTGGGTGCTAAAACCCAGTTTTCTATGTACTGATAAATTGTTAGAGTGGTCCCTGGCCAAATGCAGCTCCCCCAGGCAAATTCTGGATATAGTTCAGAAGTTAACATAAGCCATAAACAATTCCTAATCAGCACTTCAGAGGCACTAACTGCGTTTTGAAGGTTAAGATAGTTTAATAGCATAGATGCAGGTTATTCTGTGCCAGTTGGCTTCAAGTACCTGATTCTATTCTCTCACTATTTAATTAGCTAGTGAAGATACAGCCAAGCCCATCAATGATATCTTTAACTTCATCTTTGGTTATTAGACAAACACTAAATATGAGTACTTCAAACTTCTTGCTAGGTACATAAAGAAGTTTAAAAGGATTAAGGATGAACCTAAGTCATGGGGGACACAAAGAAAATAGTCCACAACCACACAAACAGCATGCAAGCAGCCTGCAGAAGCACTTGGCTGTAGATCTCCCAAAGCCCAGGTTAGGTAAATACACACCATTGGTACTTACCCAGCCTAGTTTTCCCTTTCTTTATACTAACCTTTCTCTGATTGCTCATGTATAGACTTATTGCTTATTTTACAATATTTTGGGGTTTATACTGGCTTTGTGTTATTTATTTAGGGACTTTGAATGGAAAAACAACCTTTATCATATCTGTTTTCCCAGAGTCTTTTCAAATCTATGCAGTGAAGCAAGTCAGATGAGCAGTGAGGCTCTTTTCCCAATTTTCTGCTCTTTACCTCCTTAAATACACTAGAGAAAATGACAAGTTTATGGATATTAGTTCACCATTAGTTCAACCCTTAGTGCATGGAAGGGGTGCTCAGGGATTCTTTCTTATGATTTTTTTGTTGTTTTTTGTTTACAGTAATGTAATTCAAGGCACTTCACACCAAGCAGTAACCAGAGCATAACAAAAAAGTACAGAGGTATACGCAACCCACACTTTGCTCAGCAGTCAAGTATCCAATGCCTATTTAAAATAAAATAAGTAAAAATCCTACTGTTTTGTCAATTCTTTTTCACTTCCATTGCTCTAAATTATATTATTTTCCATGCATAATTATTGATATGAGCATAATTTACTAATTCCAGTACAGCTGCCTGCTGGTTATTACCAAGGGTCATTTGCTCATGAAGGATGTGTGCCTCTGCTTATTTGCAGACATATAAATGCATGATGTTCTGCTCCATTCCCAGAGGAGAAAGGCAGTGCAACATCTTCCATTAGAATTTCCACTCCTTTGCCTCTTATTACTGCTAATTTGGCTAGACAAGCTGTAGTTGTTGAGATTTAAAGGCTTGAGGAAATTCAGCCATTCTGTTGTCAGTGGAGCCAATAAGCCCAACAAGTCCACATGCTAACTCAAATGGCTAAATCGTGCAGCCCATCCCCAGTTTAAGTCACTGGGAAAGAAGCCAAAGAAGCACATGAATGTTTGATTATTTTTGAACGCATGAACAGTAGCCAGTGCACCTGCATGACACCAGCTATCAAGAAATAAACATTGATGAAGCAGTGGCCTTATTTGGGAAAGTTATTGCTGGCCAGAGCAGTTAAGATGAGATGAGTTTGAGCAGGGTGAAAAAAAAATCTCTGTTCATGTTTGCATTGTTGTTTGCTTCTTCAGCATGATAGAAAAAGATGTCCAGAGATGTGAACAGAAAATCCTTTTCAATAGATATGCAAGCACACCATGAAATCACATCAGAGGGAGATTCAAGGGGAGTAAAGGGTTGAAGAAGATAGCTGTTATGATATTTGAACATCCAATTTCATCATTTTTAGAATAAAACCTTACTGTCTTATAGTTTTGAAATGTTGTATAATACACTAATAAAAATAGAGAGTGACCTATTTTGACTGAACTTAAACTACTCCTTTTATACCGCAGAACTTCACTGAAATATTTAATAGGAGAACAAATTTCAGAAAACATCTAAAACCTCCATGATTTCCCTTCATTCCATTCATTATGTGAATGCATCCTATATAGAGAGAAAGGGTGACATCACCATCAGGGGAACTGGCATATGTTTCCTAAAGAAATAATCAGGAGCAGTTAGATGATGTTAGACTAGAGAAGTGATTGTCCCCCTGTTTTTAGCACTAGTAAGGATGCACCTTGAATCCTGTGTTCAATTCTGAGTCACTCTACAAGAAAGACATTGAGATGCATGTTCAAAGAAGGGCAACAAAGCTAATGAAGGGTCCAGAGCACAACTCTTATGAGGAGTGGCTAAGGGAACTGGGGTTACTTAGGATTTACCTGAAAGAAGGTTGTAGAGATGTGGGGATCGGTCTTTTCTCGCAAGTACAACAGATAGAACAAGAGGAAATGGCCTCAAGTTAGACCAGGGGAGGTTTAGATTTTATATAAGAAAAGTTTCTTCACCAAAAGGGTTGTCAAGCATTAGAACAGCCCAGGGCAGCCATGGAGTTGCCATCCCTGGAAGTATCTAAAAGACATTGTCATGTAGATGTGGTACCCACTTAAGAACATGGTTTAGTGGTGGACTTAGCCATGTTAGGTCAACAGCTGGACTTGATCTTCAAGGTATTTTCCAACCTAAATGATTCTATGTTTCTACAATTCTATGAAATATAGCAAAGGAAATCTAATTCTTTATGCCTCCATGGAGCAGGCCCACAGGAAATAAAAGATCCCAATTTGCTTCACAAAGGAATTCATCTCCTCCCTTTAAACATACACATGATGCTATCAGGGCTGATGAAAGTGGAGAAGCCCAGAAGTTCTCCCCCTACACCACGTGAAACACCACCCAGCCAGTTTGAACTACAAGCAACTGAAGTACAGAAGGCACAAAACACCAGTTTTCCATATTCACACCCTTTTTCTCACAGTGCAGTGTAGGATGTTCTGCTACAAACATTTTTTTCAGGACTGTTTTAAACTTTATTTGAGGACAGGAAATGGGAATTTCCCAAGAAAGCAAATTGCCAGGGTTTTTTGACCACCTGCAGTGATGACAAGTTCCAGGAAATTTTGCAGTTTGAGACCTGCTCATCATCACTTTGCCACCATGACACGAACAAATTTGCACAGTGTAATACAGACCAGTCGTGCTACAGTGTGGCACAAACCTGCTTTTCTCTGAAATACATCCTACAGACATAGTCATCACCTCAAGACTTTGAGTGACAACCTGATATCACCAAAGCAAACAGAAGTTTCTGCCATTCACTTGAATTAAGATGAGATTTTATTCCCAATTAGCAACAGAAGATGTATGACTTTTCTTGCCCTTTTGCAATCTGTAGCATTACCACCTTCCAGTCAGTCAAGATTCATTTAGTTTACAGCTCTGAAACAGACATTTTTACTTCTGGACTTCCCTTCTTGGCATTTGTGAGCAGCTGCTACGGGGAGCTTTCTAATGCTCTTCCCAATGCAGAGTTTGCTAGAACAGAAGCCTTTGGCCTTGGCATAAGCACAGAAGATTGATAGTCTGCTCCCACGCCTGCCCAATGTATATTGCAAACCCCAAGCCATCTGGGCAGAGAAAGCACTTCCTCAGAAAGGAATGCATCGCCCACTGTGAGCAAGTTCTAAAAAAAAGTTGGATCTTGAATGCTAAATAATAAAAATAAATCTCAGTATTTTCTCCACCTGAAAAGAAAATGACTATATTCTGCAGCAACACTTTCCACCTCCATTCTCTTGCACTGTCATGTTGCTTCTCTAACTCTGTGCAGCACACATAGCAAATCCTTCTTCATCCTGCCTCAATGCCTGCACGCCTTGCAAAACGGTTCCTGTAAAGCTACTTGTGTTCTCAAAGGGATAAATCAGAGCAATGGTCCATCACTACAGAAAGAGCATAACTAAGTGACCTACTGATATAGTACGCTTCTTCCCCATCTATGCCATAGCATCATAAGATACTTTTTCTTGTGGAAACTGCAAGTGCAATCAAGACAGACCTAAATAACAGCAAATGCTCTTTCAATTTTGAGTTAACAAAGTCTTCTGCTGAAGATACTTCATCTCCGTAGTACCATGGTTTGAGAGCTAAGCTTCTGCTTCCACAGCTCTGCGTCAACATTTCAGGTGTGATAGTGGTAACATGTATTTGCCCAGTGATTCATGTCAAAGATACTTTGAAATCCCTCAAGACAACCATATAGATTAATCAAGGAATGGAAACAGTTATGAATTTTCTCATGACCTTTTTTAGTAAGGAGATACTGATTAATTTACAAAAGAAGTTTACTGGTGAAAATGTCCCCAAAGAACAGCATAGATTTTTTTCATATCAGCAATGGATTTTTTTCTGGCAGTAATAGAAGATGCAACAGCAGTCTGGTACTCAAGGCATTCAAATTCAATATGACTGGTGGGGCTACAGCAACCTGGAACAAACCAGAGCTGAACACTGGAGACAGTTTAGTCCCATTCCAACACAGACCACAGCCAGTAACTCAGATAGTCAAGTACCCCCAAAAGCTGCTGACGTTTCCCAGAGTAGATTGGGAAGTTTGCTAACACCTTCCCACAGCAGAAACACTTTATTCTTGCTCCTCTCTCTTAACAGAACCTATTAAACTATCTTTCATCATGAACCCTCTCACACAATTGAGCTGGGTATGAAAGTGCTATTTCCACGCCCTTTCACACTATGTTTGCAGAGCAGGAGCAGTACCAAGTGCTTCATGTCAGTGAGATCCACTAATCTCTTCACTTATGCTTGAACATATTTTCATATACTGAACCATGTCCCAGATCCTGCATTCTCTCTGCAGATAAGGCAGAGGGACAATCTCAGGAGAAGAAACGTGACTCCAAATTAGAAGCTCAAAGGTGCCACCTTCAGCACCTCTCCTACCCAAAACCAGCTCATATAACTACACAACAAATGCTTCTTTCACGCCCTCTTCTGATTTCATTCACCTGGAGTGCTTCGTGTAGGAGCTTTTTACCTTAAATAATGGTTATCAACACTGAATTGTTTTCATTAATGTAAAAGGCCTCCTGAGTAACTAATTCCTCTGTTAGACAAAACAAGGTAGTTTAATAATGACTACAATTGGGTACTGTATGACTGCAGGGGATAAAAAATATTAAATAAATAAATTATTAGATATACAAAATTTATTTCAGATAAGTCTTAGAAGGTGCTTTTAGAAGTAATAATAGCATTTATAATTAATGAATGCCCTGCCAAGTATCGACCAACAGATACTTACAAGTTCACCTTTCATTTCCTCAATGCCTGATTACTCAATTTGTTTTCTTATTAAAATCCAAGGGCTTTGTGACAATGCCTTTGAAAATAATCATCAAGATGCAACTACTCCTTGTAAAAAATAAAAAGCAAGAATCAAATTTTATGCACCATTTCCCCTTTAATGCCTTTTGTTTTAAAGGTTTATATAGTATTTTTAAATACATGTCAAGTGGAAGAAAAAAAGGCTTTTTGCCTGTAAGGTAAACTGCATATTTGAAGACAATTTTGTAGCCAATGAAATGACTCTGGGGTCTGCAAAAGGGTCTGAGTTGGAATAACCTAAAATACACGAGTAAAGTTATTTGGAAAATAAGTTGAATGAGGGTCAATGAAGAGAAGAGGAATAACCTGATAGTTAATTGTAATCACTGAATAACTAAGGATAAGACTAAGTCGTCAGAAGGATAAGCCCAATTAGCAAGGAAATACAGATGAAAAAAACCCCACAGATTTGTAACACAGAATTCACATGATTAATTTAAATCACTATTTTCAGGGAATAATTTTCTTTCACTGTTTCTACTGTTAGAATTTTATGCTGCTATATGCAAGCAAGAATATATAAATCTGAATAAAATATTAATCTGTATAAGTATATAAATATTGTGCACAAAAGGTTGCTGATGTGGGTTTATCCTTCCCACTCCTTTCACAAACAGCAACATTCAGTGTCCTTCACCAGTGCTCGCATCACATCACATGCTTGGACGAACCATCAGTAACAAGGAGTGAAACCTTGAGCTGGAGTTTAATGCACATAAATCATTTTTCCTTGAGCCAAAAACATGCTCAGTAGTGAAGCCTGTAGTGTAGTGATCCAGGTGATAAAGAGACATAGAAGTGTACATTCAATACAGATTCAAAAAAGACAGCTTTGTGAAACGGGACATGAGGAAGTCTTGATTCCATGTAGATCAAACACAAAGGATAGTTGTAAATTATGAAAATGTGGTGATGGATGAAATCCAATGTACTAGAATGGCTGTCTTACCTGCTGGCAGGTCAATACTCAGTATCATATTCATTAAGTTTGGCCCTGCAGGTGAGATCTACTCAGAAAAGTGAAATTTCACAGAATTTCACAGAAATTTCACAGATTCTGCTTTCTTTGTAGCAGAAAATGCGCATCATACAGACATTTTCAAAACATAAATCCACTGCTATTGCCAGTACCTACATTTTCAGCAATGCTCTTTTCTGTGGGACCCTGAGTTTTCCAGAGCCTTCACATGAAACTGTGCTCTTTTGCTCATAAACTGAGTGCACAAAAAAAAAGTCATTGATGCAACTTTTCGTGGTTTTGCCTTGGGTTTGCTAGCAATCTCCAGAAAGCTCACAACTCATGTTATGTGACATTGACCTTTTTAACTACTTGTCCATAACACATTTTGCCTGCAATTACAAAAGAGATTTCAATTTCCATCTGTCCTTTCCTTTTCTATATGCTCTTATGCTGTGTGAATTCCTTAAATCATGCCAGATTGTCAAACAATGGATTTTTCCCATTTTTAAGTCTGTGTCAGATATGATGGAGCAAAAGGTTTCCCTTGCTAATTAGGTTATAAACAGCAGCGCTTGACGTCAGCTTTTCTTCTGTGTGTAGCTGCCAGATGGACTGGAGCAGAGGATGTCTAAGCATGTGATTGCAAGAGCAAGCAAAGCAAATGCATGGCCTTCTTAAAAGTAGAATTATTCTCTGCAGGGACATTTTACATTTTCTGTACAAATTAAACTGGGCTTCTGGAAATGGGCAAACTGGTAGAGGCATATTTTGGGCCTTAATTATGTGGCTGGCAAGAATGAAGGAGCTGAGTCCACAAAATACAGTTCCTAGGTGCAAGACTTCATTTATATTGCTGCCACTGCTATGTGAGTTAAGAGTAACTAAGTGAAGGTGAAAAAAGTTCTTGGGAAAACACCAGGTTTCCCCAAACTTCTTCCCAGTGCAGTGGAGCAGACAGTCCAAGTCAGCTCTGAGACTGAATGTTGCAAGAAAAAACCCAGTACCCTCCCAAACTATGATTCTTTCCTTCAAAAGAGTCACTGCTGCTAGCATGCACCTATCCTGAAATACAGACACTCCTTGTTCTGGTTTGGCTGCAATAGAATCATCAAATTATGGAATAGTTAGGGTTGTAAAGGGCCTTAAGACTATAGCTTCTGAACAAGGGTTTGAGAGGCTATTAATTAGCCTCATCCCTTCAAATTGGTATGCTCACGAGTGTGAAACCAATGTGAAATGTATGTATGAAATCAGTTCAGGTTTTTCCTCTTGAGATAGATGCATTTGAAATAAGGGTTTCCCATCCTAGCTGTATTCAATAAGTCTTAAATATCATGCACTGACTTGAGAAGAAATGGAGGGCAGGCTTCCTAATTTCTAATTTTCCGAGTTTCCTTAGTCTCTGAGTGCTCCACTTGTCTCAGTGAAATGCATAATCTTTTTCATGTTGCTGTTAAAACTTAAAACAAGCAGCAAATAAACATGACACCAACTGAAAAGCCAATGAAGACTCAGCTCTGACTTTTTTTTCTACTATATGTATTGACTTTGTCCTTCAACACACAGTTACAAAGTGAATGATGATAGATGATTTTTCAATTTGAATCATAATCACTGTTACACGTTAAAGGACAAAGGAAATAAATCATTCTGAAAAGACATAAGGGGATAGTGTTTTCATCATTCAAAGACCTTTCCAAGTTGCTGGCAAATAAAGGTCTTCCTTGATGATGGTAATTTCATGGTATTTATCTCTCCTTGAGGAGGAAATGCATTTTATGCCTTCGATTTTTTTTTCAGTA
>JAOEHX010025489.1:43237-70084 GCA_025448015.1 Bolborhynchus lineola | reverse complement strand
AAGGATGGTGCTTTGATTTATCAGACACGTTAATTTATCGGGTGCTTTAATTTATCGGAGGTGCCGCTCTCCTTCACTACTGATCTCACGTGCTGCTGTGCCGTGGAAATAAACGGCTTTACCGTGGTGCTAACAGGAGGAATGGTTGAGACTTCTGTAAGCTTAACCTGAGAGCAGAGATGTGATTGAAACATACAGGAGTCACGGAGACAGCCTTGAGAGCAAAGATTAATACCTGTGAGGCTTAGGGGCTTCTTGGCAGTCCTTCGTCCCTGCTGGATTGGTGTTCCCTGCATTTCTTGTAGAAGCATTGAAGTGTCTTGGAGATCAAGTGTAATATGCTTAAATATGCTTTTGCTCGAATGGAACGTCTGCTTTGTACTTAAACATCACAGCTGGTTCCATTGAGTTCTTAGTGCATCAGAACTTTAAGTAATTTATCTGGGATACTGTGGATAGCTGATGGAATTGTTTGGCTTCGTTATGTCTTGCTCAAAGGTTAGCTTCAAAAGGATTTTTCTTCTTAATTTTGTAGCACTTGTAGCACTCAGTAAGAAATCATGGTCGTCAGAGTTATTTTGCAGGTCATAAAAATGCTGTTTAGATAAGGCTGAAGCTGTTAAAACAGTTGATGGCAGAGGAACTGAGGACCAGATTCTTATCTAATGTTACAAGGGCTGGTTTGACAGAGTGAAGGGTTTGGTCTGAAAGCTTTCCTCTTGCTGTAGCAACAGTCATGACTTCAGGTAATTAAGTTCAACCCTTTTCTTTCTAATGTGAGGCTTGTTGGAGATTACTTAAGGCTGTTGTGAACTTGTAATTTCCCTAAGCTAAAAATAAGACGCAATTTAAGTAGCCCCAAAACCAACCCAAATAACTGCTTTTGTCAAATTCTTTCCTTTTATTAGTTGCTGTAACTGAATTCTTAATGCTTCTGTGTCGTGGAGGGAAAAGTTGTGGGATCTTTACAGTAATCTGGCTGCTTGGCAGTTCCTATTGCATGTCCTGGAAGTGCTTTAAACAGTTTCTCCACTCAGATGGCCAAGGTCCTCTTTCTGTTCCAAGGTGACCTTTTTTGTTTAAAACCTTTACTCTAAACCCTGTGCTTGTGTCTTCGGCAGCCTGGCGCTGCCAGAATGGGCACTGTATGCAGGAGCCTTCGTGCTTGGGCTGCATCAGATAACAAACTGCTTGTGGGAGGTAAAGCAGCACTGGCTGCAGGGAGGGCTGCAACGCTGCCCTAGCTCAGAGGAAGAAACCCCAACCTTTAGGTGAGCTTTTTGTCTTTGTGTAGTATCGTATTTAACGTAAGAGCCAAAACTGCTTTGGAAGTCACTCCCTTGAAACTGAAGGAGATGTGTCACAAATGGATGTGATGCTTAACTTCCTTTGCTTCCCAGTGTCTGCGTTGCAATCCCCAGTTTCTGCATTACAGAGCAGATTAAAGTCTGTTTCTCTGCTCACGCAGTAAGCCCAGGAGGGGTGTGATAGGTCCCCCCTCCACCCCAGCTCTTGGGACACCTCGGGTCTTCAGCCACCAATACCACTTACTTGGTTTTTGAGCGGCACTACTTGTTTCATGCAGACATTGCCATGTGCACATGGGCAGTGCTATCTGTGCCGGCTCCGAATCTGTCCCTTCTTCAGGTGAAGAGAGGAAATGGGGAGTAAGACTTGTCTGAGTTTACAGTGGTGTTCCAGATCTGTTCAATCAATTCGAATCTTTCTCTTGACTCTGGTAGCTGTATTGTGTGATGCAGCTGCAGGACCAGGTTCTGCAACGAGCCTTCCTTTTAGCTCAGGTTAAGGTGATGCTGAGCTGTGGTTTAGGATGGCAAGTAACATGAAAATGCTGTATGATTTCAGGCTTAACCCTCACTTGGTATTTACAGGGTACATTTGTTGCTTGGTTTAGGCTATTCAGATATATAATGTGTATTAGTGTGTCCCCTCTTACTGTGAAAGTGATTAGTGTACTGTCAGTCAGCATGTAATAAAAATAAGTGGTTTCTAAACTGACTAGAGAAAGACATTTTACAGATCCCATTTATAAACCAGCCAGAGTTTTCTAGTGGTAGAGGCTGCCCTTTCAGTTTCATTGGTGTTATAATCATCCTAATCCAAACACCATCATGTTCTCAAGCAGTTGGTTATTTACTAAATACACATGAAAGTAGCTGGCCCCTTGTTTTGCTGTAGGATTGTCATTTCAAGCAGGATCCGAGTCAAAGGTCTCTAGAACTGCAAAGTGAAAGAGTTGTTTGCTGTGATGATAGCAACAGAGCATACAAAATACCTCTATAAAAACCATGAGGAACAGCCTTGCAGTTTGTAACGTAACAATGTACTTGTCACTTATTGATATAGTGACTTTGGTTTATTAAACATTTATTTGTAGCCCCAGCAACACTGAGCTCTCTAATTGGAATTTAGAAAGCCTAATAAATTTTGATTTCATCCTGAGTGCTCTCAATTCAGGATGCTTACATGAGTGCTGGGGAAAAGCAGTGCCTGAGCTGCATGGGCGCGTGATGAAGGCAGTGCTCGTGTTGATGCTGTGTTAGGCAGACAGAATAGCTGAGGCCAAGTCGGTGCTGGTGTAAGTGGTCATGTCTCCAAAATGAATGGTGATGCAGCTGCAGCACATAGCTGGCATGAAACCACTGTAAAATGAGTCCTGTTGAGATAAGGTATGTCATAGGGACTTAATTAAGCTGGGTTAAATTTTGACGTTAGCAGGTAACTTGCCTTGCTAATTTATATAGCTCAAACCAAGCAGCAGCCCGTCACTTGCATACTATAGAAATCATAGAATCCCAGACTGGTTTAGGTTGAAGGGACCTTAAAACTCCTCCAGTTCCAACCCTGTGCCATGTGCAGGGACACTTTCCACTAGAGCAGCTTGCTCCAAGCACCATCCAACCTGGCCTTGAGCTTTTCCAGGGATGGACCATGCAATCTTCATGGGTTCTGTGGTCATCTGGGGGAGGAAATGGCTATTCCTGTGTCTTGGGGCCCTGCTCAAACCCTGACTGGTCTTGCAAACTCAAGTGTAGCCTAATGAGGGGGCAGTGGCTGCATCTGCTTGAGGCAGTGGCATCCTCTGAATGGGGGGAATGAAGATATTTCTATGGTTTCTCCAGTGGTCAAAGATGTGAATGGGGGTGTCTGGGGTTTTCCTGGAGGTCTGCTGCGAATGACTCCTCAGTAGGAGCGACCCAGTGCTGCTGAGGGGTCTGGAGATGAGATAAAGTCACCCTTTGCCTTCTCGGTACCACAGTACTGTGTTTTGCTGTGGTTTGTTTTTGGATACTGTAGTTAAGGTTCAGAAATCCCAGGGCTCTATTTCTGTAGGTGCTTTGTGGCAGAAGACTGGGAACAAATTGTCCTGTGGGGATTTACTTGGGGATAAATGTTTCACAAAGATACTGTGATGTGGGAATTCATTGCCAAAACACTGATGAGTGCAAGACAGGAAAATGAGTGTTTTGCTGCATGTTCTTTGGGAGCCTGCAAAGCTCCATTGATGCTGTCCTAGTGCGGATGGACTCCCATCACCTGAAGCTTTGGCCGTGTTACTGAATCTGAGCTGGGTTTTGCTGTGAAATGATTGTTTATGACTGTTCTCTTGTTTTCAACAGACGTGAAATGATGAGACCAAGAAGCTTTTGGTTATCTCTTGTATTGCTTGGGGTTTCCCTGATGGTCACTAGGGGATGGATGGCTGAAGACAGGAGCAGAAGGCTGTATTTGGATGTGGGGAGATCGCACCAAGAGGTACTGTACACCCGCTGCTGCTGCAGCTACAACTCCTGTGTTTCTAGTTTTGTGCTGTGTTCAGGCTCTTCCTACTGTGAAAACAGAAAGTCAGTGAGGGCTTACCCATGTACATTTGTATGAAACTAAGGAGGTCAGTGAAGAAACAGTGAAACAGAAGCTCCTACACTTACTGAGTATACTTGATATCACTGTGGGAGGGAAAGTGTGCCATGGTGTGGAGATGCTGGGTTTGCCCCAAAGATGTTATGTATGCTCTGTCCTGGGCTGGGGACCTCTGTTCCCTGTTTGGACCAATGGCATTAAATTAAACAGGCTCCTCGTTTGGGTCACTGGCCCTTCAGGTGAAACCTAGGAAAAGCCCTTTTGCTGCTTAAAAAATAAATGGGAGCCATAGGTGGTTCTGAGAGGACCAGCAAAGTTACTGCTGGATTGATTCCCTCCTGACCTTCTGATGTTGAACCTCTGCAATGTGCAAAGTAATTGGAAAGGGACCAAGGGCCATATTGAGGGATGGGGATCTTTGTCCAGCTGAAGAGGACCTGTGATGCCTGGGTTGATGAGGTTGTAGGACTCCTCATGCAGGACAGTAATGAAGTCTCTGCATTCCATCCCTGGGCTTATGAGAGTGGAGAAGCAACTGTCTTGAGTGCTGAAGGTGACAGCGTTGGCTTTTGTTGCAGTGATGTGGATTAAGCAGGTCTGTGTTCTGATAGGTGTCCAGCATGGGCTGTCCCAATGGGGATGGTGGCTTTCTGGACCAGAGCTCACGGTGTGACACGCTGCAGAGATGTGGGTAGACTCAGATTTTCAAGTCTGAAGCATGCAAATCGGGCTATAAAAATCGGGGAATGTGACTTTCGTGGAAAGAAAACAATGAATGCTGGAACAATTTTAGCTATTTAATTAGTTCCTGATTATCATAGGTTTGTTAAATGATTGCTCAAGTGCCTGGAAGTGGGAGTTGGTGGGGGAGGCAAGGGAAAGGGGACACTGCTATTTTATAGCTGCCATTGCCTACAACACTTACGTACTGGCAGACACATTAGTCAGTGCCAGGCTAATGATAAGCTCTTGATGGATTCATGCTGCAATTGGATCTATTTAAGCCTCAGGATTTTGTTCTAGTTGGAGAATCCCATTTCTACCAGTCACATCCCGTCTACAAATACCCGCAGTTGTGTGCATTAGTTCAGTAAAGCAGTTTAAGCCAATTAAGAAGATGCTTTTGTTGCTTACCAGGACTCAAATGTCATTTCAGTGAAGTTGGAGGTCTGCAGTTCCAAGTTCTGTCTCAGGTGTACTTCTTCCTTGAAGTATCCATCTTCTGTTCTGTAAAAGTGAGGAAAAGCAGCTCACCTTCACACCCCCACTGTTATTTCATTGCTGTATAGACTCGGGTAGTACACTGGAACTCTGCTAAACACATCCTTGTATTGTCTCAGATCACTTCTGCTTTATTAAAAAGAGCCAAGTATTTTGCATGCTTTTGCAGTCAGAAAGATCTCGTTCTGCACTAATGTGTGTTAGTTTTGATTTTTTTGAAGATGTTGCTCTGTGGAATTAATGTCATTACTCCAATGATCTACTCAAACAAGAGCTGTAGAACTATCATATTTGAAAGACATTAATTCATTCAGTCTTCCTCTAAAAAAGCTTGAAGTGATTGTACCAATTACTTGATCTCGCTGGAGGTGAAAAGGTCTAAGGTAGAAATGTATTTGTTCAGATTTGCCCAGAATTTAGCATTAAAGTTTCTGATGTTCAGAGAATGCAGTTGAAATAGCTTCAAGGGATGTAAGTTATAATGTAGATTTGAAAGGTTACTGTACAGAAAGCTTGTTCCACAAGCTTGGTATGGCATGGTATGAAACACCAGGATGAATCTGGAAGCCATGAAGAGAGCTTTTGTGTATGTCAGTGGAATTGAGATCCCATTTTGAGAGGAAAGCAACAGGTCTTACATTATCGTTCAGAAAATAGCTTAGCCATGATACCTCTGTAATAATAAAGCATCACCTGAAATCATCTTCTAGTGACATTGGTCTTTGTTCATTTGGGCGCTCCTTATTCCTGAGGAGTTTGTTACCAGCTTTGTGGTTTGATAATATGCAGTTCCATTAACACGTGTTTAAAACATTGAAATGCAAACAGAAAAGCTCCTGGCAATGCACTAAAATTGCTTTAAAAATGTGTAAAGGGTTAATTTCCAGGTCAAATAATTTGAAGCTTGCTCTGATCTTAAATTCCTCAGAACTTCATCAAAGCAAACACTTAGGTATGGGTCACTGGCCTTCGCTAATACTTCTTGTGATCTACATAGCAACAAGTTTATGGAATCAAAACCACTGCTTAATTTATGTTGTGATTGCTAAATCGATTTCTTCATGGTCTGTGGTGGAATTATTGCAGTTGTGCTTTGCATTTATAATGGGAAAGTGAGTCTTGAGGCCATAGACTGCAATATACAGCCCTTCTGGCTGAGAAATTGACTCTCGAACATACAAATGGCATGCAAATAGTATGATTTCTTGATGCTCAGCCTCCAACCTCTCAAATTTATGGGGTGTTTGGAGAAAATCTGAACCATTTTTAGTCCTGATTAGAATAGTAAACACGTGCCTGCAGTCTGGAATGCCATTGGTGTAGAATGACCTACAACGGAAAACCTAATTTAAACAAGGACAAAGTTAGGATTTAGTTGAAGGCTGTGACTGGCGTGGTCCGTATTAATGTGTCAGAATGCTGCTGTCACTTTTACATTGTGAGACTTCCCATAGGCTGGTTCTGGAGGGAGCTGGAAAGCTCTTGAAGCTTCTGAGTGCTGTGCGTGGATTTGTGTGGAGCTGGGAGGTGCAGCTTCCTGGGGTCTGAACCATCATGGGGCTAAATCCTACAGAGCGGAATGGATGCCAAAGACCAAGGCTTGGTTTTGTGCTAATGGACGTAGCAGACATGCTCAGTTTTAAAAGCACCATAACTTTCTAACTGACATTTGGAAGGTATTGGCTGTGTAGGTAGGTTATCCATCATCTGACTTGTTTGTTCATTAGGACTTGGAGATTTTAAGCAACTGAAGACCACAGTTGGTTATTTCAAGGAGCAGGGGAAGTCATGGGGACTCTTTTGTGCTCCTTCACCCAGCAAGTGTTGTTTACTGATGTGACAGGCTGGGAAAGGAGGGCTTTGGGGGGTAAGATGAGAAATTGCAAATGCTTTTGATGAAAGCTTTTGCTTCTAATGCAACTAGAAGCATGATTTCAGAGCATGAGCTTGCAATAAGACAGGCACAGTGCATCACTTTTATATGCAGGTGAAGTTCTAATATCCTGGTATTTATTTAAAGAATTATTATTAGTAATGTATTCTCTGCCATGTGTGTGCTCTTCCTGCTTGTAAGTCAGTTTGGAGAAAGGAAGGAAAGGACCAGATTTGAATTCAAATCTCTACTGGGCTACAGCCTGCTCCTGTCTTACACATTAGGGAAGGTAAAAGGAGGCAAGACTTAAATTCATGGTTTTGTCACTTTGGTATGTAATGATAATTCACTCCTTATTACCTGCATTCATGTGGTATCTCTAGCAAGCTGTAATTGCTGTTTGTAGACCATTCTAAATCTTAACTAGTGTATTATCCCTGAAGCCTTTGCTCTGAGTGCTGGTTATCAGAGTATCTGCACTTCAAGGTGCTGGGGAATGTTTCCGTAGTGTTCGGATACACATGTTGAGGTCCTTCCTCTGTATCCCCAAACCCCACCTACCCCCTCTCAAGTACCCAGAGGGTTTAATAAATGCTGTAGCTGTGGGATGCTGTTATACTTGAAGTACTAGAAAAGTTGAGTATTGGGTTAATTGGAACAAAGCAGGTACTGTGTACTTGAATAACAGCCTCAAGTTAGAAGGATTTTAGGTTATGTTTGTGGATGTGGCCCAATAATAAGTATTGGAGATTGTCAGGACACAATTATAGTGCAACTTAAAAGGTGAAAACCTCTTGTGTGCCACCCTTTACATAGTCAGAATCCTGGTTCCTGTTTCTGTTTTTAAACTTATGGTAAGATGCAATGTATGATACCATTCTGTGGTCCTGCATTGCTTTCTGGGATCCATTATCTTCCACCTAACAGCAGCCAGGACCACCAGGTGCCTTTCCTGCAGTTTAGGTGATGCCCTGGGTACTAATGACCTTGAATTTGGGTGCTGTAGCTGGTGCTTGGATGCTGTTCCTTGGGGAGTGCAGGGGCCACGTGGCATAAACTGACTCCAGGAGCCACATCTCAATAAGTTTTTCTTCCTGTCACAGTTGAGTAACTGGAAAAAAATCACATTTAAGTGGGAGAATGCTGGTATATTCCTGAAGCAGAGAATAAGACCAGGGTAAAACATCTGGGAAATAAAGAAATCTACAGTGGTTCTAACTTGGCTATGATGTGGCAGTGGGTTACGCTTTCTGATGCTCTGTTCAGAAGCTACTTAACCTGAAAAGCCTAAATATTGACTGTTTTCCAAATGTAGCATATTCTCCCTTAAAAGCTGTAGCAGTAGTTTTAGAGGGGAGATAGTTCTGCTTCAAGTCCTTTCTACCACAAAGCAGAGGAGTTTTCACTTTATTAAATTAGGAACGGTACATCTGCAAATCTATGATTTCCAAAACGGGCATCCCATGAGCTTCCTTATGACAGTGTGGAAATTGATGGAGCTGTACCTGGGTTTCTCATCTAAAGTCTGGAAATCGTGAGTAAAATCAGAGCTGTAGCACTTATCTCAATTAGCTACCGTATGGACGAGCAGATGATCCTGGGTGACGCGAGACATCAGAGCTTCTCTCAGTGTTTGTACCAGACAGAGCAAATCTGAATTGCCAGCATCTGTACTGGTAGCAAGCTTTCTCTAAACAGTAGTATATGATTTATCTTCTTTTCCTCATGCCTGCTTAAAAAAAGAGATGAAGTGGATGTTCTGTGGCTCATTAGCATCTTGAAAATAGTGTGTGCATAGTTTTATAAGTAGAAAATCCCAATTGTCTGTGTATTACTCATAACAGCTGCAAATACTACAATCCCTATGCAGAATGCCTCGCCCTGCACTGATGGCAGAGTAATGTTCTTGACCCCCCCAGCTTGAGATAAGGAAAGCAAATGAATGCTCTGAAAGGAAAGCAAATATCCCCAGGATGATGGTCTATTAATAGGAGCAGGCACTTCTTTGTTAATTGGCTAAATGAGTCAGGGCTGTATATTTAGGAATCATACAGGGGATGGTCTGATCGTGAGAGCAGGTCCCTGGAGACTTGGGGTGTGCGGAAGTAATATCTAATTTAGTGATGGATGCAGCACGAGCCCTCTGCATGTGCTGAATTTGATTTATCCTCTTGCACAAGTACTGCAGTCTCTGCCACAAAGTAAGAGGGTTGCTACAGTCCAGTGATACAGGCAGCGTGTGGATGTGAAATGTTACCTGTTCCGCATCTCTTCCATCTGCTGCATTAATAGGGCTTTTTTGGCAATGTCCCCTATATTAACCTTTTCTTATGGTCTTAAGGGACTCTTTCTGACTAAATCTACGTTTAAAAGAGCAGGAGACTGAAAACGCTGCAAGGTTTGCTGTTCTTGAGGGCAGTTGATACCTGTTTGGTACCAAACTTGGTGCATATTGGGCATCATGCTGTGGGATCAGAGGCTGTCAAAAAGGATGGCAAATGTGCAGCTATATACAAATCTGTGTGCGTACTGGTTTGCAGATGGAGAAAGCTGGGAAAGAAGGACATCTACAGAGAGAAACTGTACGGCAAAGATGTGAACCTTAAAATACTACATTGGGCTGTTGCTCAGGGATTCCTGCTTGTGTGCCTCTGCATGCTGGTTTATGAGTATTCATCCTCTGGTGTTAGTCAAGGGAAAACTAGGAAGAATAGCAGACAGGAACTTGTCTTTCCCAATTTCAAGCCTAATTGTGACTGTTTAATTACGAAGCTTGCGAAGTGTGCTCATTTTTCTCTTCAAATTACAATGCAGGAAATTGCGTCTGGCTGTGCGGGGACAAAAGGAAGAGCAACTGTTATGGTAAAATCAAGAGACGGTCCTTTCTCTGTCCCTGTTGGTAGCTTGTCTGCGTGCATTGCATGTCATTTACAAACCCAGTACAGAGTACTGTGTAGCTGCTGTAAGTTGTGATGGTGCTAATCCCTGCGTGTGTTGTGGAGCAGCGTTTTAGGAGCCTTGTCTCATGCCCCATCTCATATTGTGGTGGGCTGGCATATTTTTATTTAAGGCTGATAAGGAGATGTATTATACACACGCCTTAATGTCTAGTCAATGGCTGCAGGATCCAGGTTAATAGATTGCTTTCAGTCATGCACAGCACCTTCTAGTGATGTGACTATACATGCATTAAATGGTTATAAATTCTAGATACCTAATGACATGTTTTTAACTTGCTGTGGATAACATTACTTGCCTACTGGCTTTTCTGGAGCTGAGGAGGGCTTTGAGCAGCGTGTTTGTGTGTCTGCATCTTGTCCCCACTCCCATGGGTATCTTAAAGCTTTGGGGAAGCTCTACTTCATACTGTGCTTCCTGCAGGCAGTCCTGGACCAGCTTTGTGTAGAGGCAGTCCTGGTTTAGCTTTGTTTCTGAAAGACCTCCCCTTGCTCATGCTATGATAATAACTTTGTGTAGTTGAAGCATCCGTGTGACTGTTCTGCTCTGCCTGCTCAGTCCTTGGCTGGAGAGAATAGGTGGATGTTATTAATAGATGTGGGAATTAAGTTTCTATGTGATGATCAGTTCTTGCAGCTTGGAACAGCAATTTCTTGGTTGTCACAGATCACTTTTATAATCAGAAATTAGCCCTTCAGTGTGTTGGTCTTGCTTGTAGTTATAAAGCTAAGAGGAATCATAGCATCACAGACTGATTTGTGTTGGAAGGGACCTTAAAGCTCATCCAGTACAAACCCCTGCCATTGGCAGGGACGCCTTCCCCTAGAGCAGCTTGCTCCAAGCCCTGTCCAGCCTGGCCTTGAACTTCCAGGGACAGGGAACATGCATGTGGTCCTTCCTTGCACCCCCTGCCCCGGTTTGAATGTGGCTCTAAAAAGCAAAATCGAACAACTGCTGATGATCATTGGTGTAATGGAGCCAGGCTGAAGTGATGTAACAGTGATTGGTGGTAATAGCATAGTGGTGGTTCCATGTTTTCTGGGCTTCACTTGGAAGAGACATTCAAAAGCTCAACTGTAGGAGAGTTGAAGCCAACTCTTCCATTACCCTCATGTGGGGAAAAAACCCCAACAATCAGAGGAGAGGAGACAGAAGTAAAATACCATACAAACTGTGATGGCCCTTCCTCCAGTGGGGTCAGGAGGTGGGGGCCTCCTACTTCAGCAGCAGAAGCTCACGTAGCCTTCCCCCCCCGCAGCAGGGGTTTATAGGGAGGAGAGACTGTTGCCTTGTATAGTGCACAATATGTTATTTGTGGGGGTACAGGACAAATGTAGATATGTTTTGATAGAGATGTTTAAACATTTTATGTACACGGGTACCAAACAACCTGGAAGCGGTTTTGCTGCTTGGATCCCTCACTAATGACTGTCAGTAAATCTGTTTGCAGTACTCTGGTTACCAAGCACTGTACTACATTGCGTATTCCCTCTGTGTAGTTGTATTTTAACTCTGCACAATGAAGCATCCCCCCGCCCTGTGTTCGTTCTGAATGAAATCTGATTTTTCATTCCAGAAGTGCTCTGCTCATCCGTGGGCCCATGATTCAGCATTAATCAGCAGCTTGTAACACAAACCAGCTATTACGGCTTGGCAGGACATTGAGATGCTGCCTTTCAAAGACTGGCATTCCCTTTCTGTTAGAGCAGAAAAGGGCTTTGTTGTTAAATGGCATGAGGTTCACACAGGTGCTGTGCAACACAGGGCAGCTACAGGGAGTGAACTGTAGTTCTGATTTGTATCGTTGTTTTGTCCTCCAGGTCAGGTTAGTAATTGCACTTGATGACACTACATCGCCTCTCAGCCATTGGCGCTGGGTTGGTTGATCTTCTGAAGATGCACTTTTTCAGTAGCTATGTGTCTGGTGAAACCAAATGCTGGAGCAAACACACTGCATCGATTTCCACATAATGATTAGGCATTTCAGATACAGAACATAATTAAATACAGAAGAAAAGGTCCTTAACTGACGTTAAAAAGAAGGCAAATAGGTGCTAAACATGACCCTTGACAAATAAAACTGTTGTATTGCATTAATGAAATGCTGCTTAAAATGGTACTTATGAAGAAGCTTTCTAGAAGGAATGAGAAATCTGAAGCAAATTTTTCCCTTCAAATCCTATGAGTTATGCTCTGATAAAATTAGATTTTTAGTTAAAGGAATCTGTAGTTGTTAAATGGTGCCCATGAAATAAGTCTCGTTTATAACCATCTGCTTTATGGCTTCTGCAGGAGAATATTCCTCAGGCAATGCATCCGAGAACTTTAGTGTCATTTTTATCCAAATAGTTTGATTCTGTACCAGTAACACTATTAAAACCTCAGTGTGATTTTTTTTTTTCCTTTTTAACTTGAGAGCAGTATCTTACACTTCAAAGAAAGGGTGACTACTCTCTCCTGTGAAGAGATTGCCCAAGCCATACACGGCGCTGTGCCTGTGGCCAGACTTGCTGGTAATGTCTCTTAGTGGTATATTAGATCACTAATAGAAAGGTCTTATGTTCAACATGCCCTCAAGGAGTGAAATTAGCATCGTTTCTTTTCTGTGCTACAGAAGAGAGAAATGATTTTGGCTGAAGCAAACTAAGAAAAATGAGCCCTTGCTGCAGTTTTACTTTACTAGAGGGATAGAAACCGTGGTTGTGTGTCTACCTGGAGGTGATGGATTTTTGTGGCTGCTCTTTAAGCCCTGCTATGGTTACCAGGTATATTTCCCACTTTTCTGTGTACTCCTGACATGCTGAGTGTTGTCAATGTCTTTTCTCCATTGAAGGGGAAGTTTTGGGGGAACATACCAATTGCTCTTAGGTAATGAGAAGTGGTGATTCACAGCCTGACCTCCTGTTCTCCCATTGCATTTCTAACAAGCTTTTCCTCTGAATCCTACATCTGTTCTTTTGGGTAATTTATATTCATTAGAGCTTACAATTAGAAGGGGAACAGAGTAAAAGAAGGGACCCTTTGAAGACCATCCTTTGTTTTTCATGATGTCTGCGCAGACATAGAAGTACCAAAAGGGTATTTAATACAAGTGAGCTGACACTTGAATTTTATAAAGTGAGTGTCTTTTTCCCCCTTTTGATCAATGTAATAGTTGTAATTAGTTTTAGTGTTTCTAAGCTTTTGAACTGCAGAGAATTCAAACAGCTTGTTAAAGTGAGGGACTCGGGGGAGCTTTAAAAGTACTCTTCCCTTTTGCATATATTACACGTACATGGGTTTAATGATAGCAGGCTCTATCTGAATTTCATCCTGTGCCCCACCTCTCAAACTAATATTTTGAAAGGCTCCGAGAGGTCCCTGGAGTGTAGCTGTCTGCAGCTCTGCTTTGCTGCATCAAGAGGATAAATCCTTTGAAGTCTGCACTTAGCCTGAATGCTGTTTTATGTCTTTCTGAGGATCACTAAGGTAGCATCGTACAGTGGTAAAGACTTGGTATTTTCATAAGCAAATACCCATTTTTTTTTTTACGTGTTCCCTCAGTTCATAGAATCGTGGAATAGTTTGTGTTGGAAGGGACCTTAAAGCTCATCCAGTTCCAACCCCTTGCCATGGGCAGGGACACCTTCCACTAAAGCAACTTGCTCCAAGCCACTGTGTCCAACCTAGCTTTGAACAGGGATGGGGCAGTTGACTTAGAGAGTGCCGAGAGGATGTCTGCTGTTCTGATCCTTCTTGGTTTTGGTGGCAGCTTTGAGAAAGACAGCTTGCTGGTCACTTGTAGGAAAGAAAGCAGCATGGGTTACCTAGAAATAGCTATAACACCTTAGCGTCTGGTGTGTGTTGCACTGCATCCTGGAATAAACCACCTTGTTCTGAATTACCTGGGGCTGTCTGATATACTCTGGTGAGGGAGGCAATTACGGCCTTCAGGAGTTAGCTGATCAGGTACTGGTATTACTTCCATAAGCTGATTTTTTTTCCTCTACTGTTTATTTCTATCTTTCACTTGGATAAACTCTGTATTTTTTTACCCTGTGCTCCAGTGGCAGCTTGCTTTATTTCCAATTACCCTGTGGCAGGGTGCCCTGTACCGCAGAAAGGATTGTGGATGTATTACAGGAGATGCGTAGCACTTCGCTGTGTGTAAATGTGGTCTGCAGGGAGGTACTTTATTATAGAGAAAAGTACAAACAAACCCATAATAAGCATCAGGTAGAGCAGAAAGCTCAGATGTCTGGGGAGGCTCTCTGTTATTTTCCTATCAAAAGCAAGAGCGAAACAAACCTTTTTTGTTTTCCTTCTCTGATAAACAAACATCTGAGAACAGTGAGCACTGAGGGAGTGGAATGAAGTTAAGGCACATCCACAAGAGTAAGAAGCCCTTTATAAGCTTTTGGCAGGGGTCGAGAGAGCTTGCACTCAGTGGGGTTAATCCTGCATCACCCATCAGTCGGCACTGTCTAGGTCAATGGGACTCCAGGCAAGATGGTCTTTGCGTCCTCTGTGATTCTATTATTTTTGACACAGAAAGCATCTTGAATGATGGAAACTGTCAGTATTTGTAATTAACCCATAAATAATGTTACTGCTTGGAATGAAATACGTATTCCTCTGGAGTCTCGCCGCTAGTGTAAGTAGATTGTGTTGCTTGGGATCGCGATAACCCTTTGAGACGTTGTGCAATGTCTCTTTAAGAGAAGCTTATTATAGATAGTAGTGATGCTTTGCAAGAAATAGGGCAAATCATGTAGGTGTGTAAAGGTTGAAAGAGCCCTCAGCTGTAAGCATGAGGAGTTGGGTTGCTTTGAAATTATTCAAGTATTTGAACATGCTTCTGCTAAAATATCTGTAATGCCTCCTCCCTCCCCAGCCCTAAATCCTTGATACAGTAATAATAACCCTCCTGGCTGCTCCCTTTTAACATCAGTAGAGAAGAAAAATCCATTTCAAAGAAAGATAGCATGCTCTACCATGTAACTTACCACAGAATGAAGAATGAGGAATCGTTTTAGGTGATCTATTGATCCATTAAATACCTGTGGACAAACTGAAATACATGCTTATAATTACTCATCAGTTACTGTGTGAAGCTTCGTAGGTGCTTCTCTGGGACAATGACTGAAGTTTTTAGGGGGTTTTGTTCCTGCTGCCTTTGTGCAATTATTGTATTAAAACCAAACCAACAACAGAAAAAAATCCCCAAATCACAACAAAACCCACAAAAATGTCTCTTTTTCTTTATAGGACTACAGAAGGTTTGAAGTTACAAGAAGAAAAGGTAGGAAAAAATACACTTTTCTTTCACTGTGTGCTGGTGTTGGGTATTCTTACGGTAACTTTTAGCAACAAGCATTTCCACACTTGAAAGAGCATGCTGCTGTGGGATTTCAAAGGGGCTGCCTCCTAATCCTCACCTGGCAGTTCTGAGTCTCACAAATTGTAGATTATTGGGTTCTTGTTTCAATGGAAACTTGTTCTTTCATCACAGATTTGCATCATGGCATTGGGGATGCAAGTCAAGGTTTGTTGGGTGCTAAATGTGAATTGTGCTGGTACCCTGAGACCAGATCCTGCTCCTGTAAACTCTTTTGCATTAGTAACTAATTGGCTGCTACTATGAGTAGCTGTTTGATGGTTCCCAGCATCTGGGTGAGAATGAGCCATCAAGAAGCTCATTGTTACCATTAATTTTGAGTTTGTTGAGCAGATGTTTTCTGGATCAGGCAGTTGCTTGCCTCATCTGGGTCTGAGGAGCATGAGGCATTCTCCTGTTCAACAGATTAATGTGGTTCCTTGTCCTGTTCCAGCAGCAGCTTTTAATTGCTTCAGGAATCCCATATATTGGGAAGAAGTAACTACCACTGCTTACTGCATAAATGAAGAAGGTCAGGTCCAAGGGTAATGTCACTTTTGCCAATAATCTCATTTTGGGTTATTTTTATGGTTGTGTTCTGCTAGTTCTTGTTTGTTTCTTTTTTGCTGTGAGGCTGAGGCAACAGAGAGGCTTGAAGACATCAAATATATATGCCTGTTGCTAAAGGTGAAATCTGCTTAGCTCAAGTTTCCAGCATAGGTGTGTGTTTGGTCAGACTTCTGCCACTCCTCATGAGGAAATCCAGTTTTACTGGCCTTGCCTTGATCTCAGCCTGAGGAGCACACTTGGTTGGTTCAGGGTTGTTTTCAGATGCAGGAGAGCATCTTTGCACCTTTGATGTGGAAACATTTCAGTTATGCTCTAGCTATGGAGTTTGTGGTGCAATTGATTATAGACAGGAGATGGAATCCTGAATCCAAGCAGACTTGCGGAAATGGACTTAAAGAATGGAACTTTGTGGAAGTACTTCTAGTCCTGTTTCAGATATGATTTGGGTCTTCAGGATTTACCCCCCGCTGCGAGTAACCAACACCTACCAGACCTTAAATATAGCAATGTTTGAAAGTGGGGCTGAGCTTATAAGATCATGTGGGTGCTTGGAAAATGTTACTTGAGAGCTATACCTGAATTTAGGGATCAGTGCCTCTAGATGGGGACTTTCCAGGCTCAATCAGACTGATCTTTTTGTTACCTTCACAGGATGAGTAAGGCTTGACTTCCATTCCGAGCGGCAGAACCTTACCTTTGTTCAGAAATGCATTCAATATAATGAGCTTCTCTGTCAGAAGGCTTCTTAGATCCATGGGTGGAGCAAAGGGGATGGTAGTTGGGGAGTTAAGGTCTATAGATACATTGGGTTTATGCCCAGTGACACAGTGTGAATAATCATCTCTGAAGAACTTCAAACTCCTCAGAAGTCAAGAAAATGCTGACAGACACAGTAAATACACCCTGGTCACAAAAGCCTGTGGATTTGCAGGGCTACCTGGGGATTTTCAGCAATGATTAAGTATCTTCCTCTTTGGAGTTAGCTCTCAATAGTGCCTGTGAAATAATTCAACAAAAGCCTCCTTCAGCATCCTCTTCAGTATTAAAATGTGTGCAGAGCAGATACCACTGAGTGCTAGGAAAAATAAGAGGGTTGAACTGTTTGTTATGCACATGAAGGGATTTATTTTAAATTTGGGGCTGCAGTAGGATCTAATTTTAAGATTCAGGCCTTTCTGTTTTTTTTTTTTCTCCCTAAAATGGTAATTTTTGTGGATAATAGTTTTTACCTGAGGAAGTGAAATGACTGGAAAATGGCTGGGGGGGTGAGGGTTGTGCTTGTTCCCTTCCCTTGGTGGAAGATGTGGCTTTGTTGAAAAGCTGAAAAACTCTGAAACTTAAATATCTGCCACCACAAAGGTGAGAGCTGCAGAAAACTTGCTCTTTTATTATCCCATGCTCAGGGATGAACCAGGATAATTAAAAAGAGCTGCTGGTAAAAGGAGGGGCAAAACTGATTTATGCTTTTCAGGCTTTTTCTGGTTTTGGACAAAAGGTTTGAGTCCTTTCCATTGAAAGCTGATGCTTTTCTTTCAAAGGAAACAAAGCCTTGATTGTTGTAACTGTGGAAATGCTTTCTTCCCTGTTTCAGCCCTGGATGAGTGTGGTTAAGCTGGGAGGCTTTTGGTTTCCAAAGTGTCAGGACTGCATATGCTGGAGAAATTTTGAAGCTGCTCCAAAGCTCATTAGAGTCGATGAATGGCTTTCCTTTGACTTCTGTGGGTGCTAGATCAACTACAATGCCATGATCTTTTAATTGCTGTGGTACGGAAGGGAGATGCTTCCCTGACTCCAGCTGGCAGCCAACTTCCACCATGATGTATGAAGACTGATTTCCTCCTGCCTTTAAATGGCAATGAGTGGCTGCAGATCCATTTAGTTCCTGGGATGCCCAACTGGTGCTCAGAAATTACCCTTTTTGACTAATAATGATCTTTTAACAGAAAACCTCCTTCTGGTCGTTGATTAGAAGCTGCAAGAATATTTTCCTAAATTCAGATTAGGCTCATTAAGCTGAAATTTTGCTCTCAGTGGGTCATGCATACAACCCACTGCAATTTCCATCTGCATTATGCTCATGTAATACCATGTGGTGTGAGGTGCCAAAACCAAACAAAACCACAGCAAACAACCCGTCCACTCAAGAAGACTCAGCATGGAGTGAGCAAGCACAGGATTTGAATACCATCTTTGTATTGCTCTTTTAGACTTAAACTGTGAGCAGGCTAGAGCAAGCATACCTTTTTCTCTGTTATCCAGTCTTCTCTCCTTTCCAATTTCCATCTATATATTCTTCCATTATTGACTCTATGGGTTTATATATAGTTTCAGGTGTTAGCGTTGTTGCTGGTTCCTGTGCACTACCTGCCCTTAGTGCACAGAAAAGGGAAACTGAGCAAAAATGTGGAGAACCTGCATCTTTGCATCAGCTGCCCCAGGCAGTGAAATAGAGCAGGAGAGCAGATGGGGAAGAGCAAAGCTGGAGTAGAGAGCTGGGAAAAGCAGTGGTTTGTGCCGATTGGGTGGAAACAGCAGGCATTTAATGGAAAGGATGGAGAGTAGCATGCAGCAGAAAATTGGGAGACTAACGGGTTTATGGTAAATTGGAAGAAGCTCTTAAGGGAGCACCTGTAAGGAACTGTCTTGGCCGTGGCCAGGCTTAATTTTAGATAGGTGAGTTTTCACTGTGTAATGAGTGTAGATGAATGTGCGATACTTACCTGTTGCTGTAAATTAGACTGTATCATTTATGTATGTAAAACCATATGCATTCATGTCCATCACGTTCCCCGTGTTGAGCAGAACAGGGCCTCTAGTGGCTTCGCCAGCTATTTTAGTTGCAAGAACACTGGAACTAATTCTGCAACTTCTGGAGCTGACAAATGCTGCTACTCCTGTTGGCAGTGTGGGGCTGAAGGATGCTCACTACCGGAATGAATTGTCTGCTGAGTATAACTCTATGCTCAAGTATATGTATAGTCACATTAAGCATGAAGAGCCAGATCTTCGGGAGCTACAAATGAGCAAAGCCATGCAGAATTTAATGGCCCACTTTTGCTTTTCAGTGGTTAAGGATCTAGCCCAGGCACTTAAAACTTTTAATTTGTTTTTATGTTGTTCGCAATCATCCATTCAACAAATTAGTGTCAAAAGATGCTTTTGAAACCATTCAGCCAAGAAATGTTCAAGCAGATTGCTTCCACTCTGTTTGACCATATAATCTTGTTGAAGGAGACGCAACTCCAGATTTATTCCGACAGGTGACATCATACTGCCATAAAGATAGAAACTTTAACTATCTGTTTTGAATTAAAAAGGCTGAAACCTCTTTGAAGTATTGACAAGCTCTGGATTGTGGATGTCCTCTGTGTGTGTGTGTGTGTGTATTAAGATACAGCTTCCTCATTGTTACAGTATGTTTCCTGATCACAGTGAGGAGCAGTAGAAGATAGCACAGCCCGAGCTTTCCCAAGTTGCCATAGTTTTATTGAAACATCTCTAGGGCTGCATTAGCAGTGGTGGAAGATCCAGCCAACAGCTTAATAAATACTTCATTACTTGCCACTTGACCTCAGCAATTATGTCCTTGATGAAAAACTGAGTCATGGTTATAAAACAGTGGAGTCCTTTAGAAATTCTCTTCACTTCATCCTTTCTTTTTGCACGTTTGAAATTTTTACCTACCCATGGAAGATGAAAGGCTCTCAAAACTTTGCAGAATGGCAAGTTTCTCTCCTGAAGCCTTTCAGGAGCCAAATGAAGTGATCAGTGGTAATTACTTTTGTAGTAAATCACCTATTCTCATCCCATTGTTTTCCTATTGGCTGAGTCCGAGAAACTTGGTTTTGTTCCTTATGACCTGATCAGAACCCAGCAGCTGTGTTGCTCTTTAGAAGCAGTTGTACTTTGATCTTGACTGATGGGCTAGCTGAGTGACGTCCAGGTTATATGATATGATAAATATACATATGTGTATGCCTATCTCTGGCTTGTCAGGGCATATGTTGTCAGTGAATGGCAATCTGTTACCTGGGGATGGGTATTTGACTGCTCAGAACATTAACTTGGTATTTAGCTCCTGTTTTTCTAGGTTTGAGCGTCTGCAGTTGCTCAGCGCTTTTTGTACCTCATCCCACTTGGACGTTATTCTTCAAACACATGATGCAGTGGGGATACCCTGTTGGGGATCCCATGCAATGCAACATGCAATGTTGGCAGGGAATGGGCTAGGAATAATGAAGGTAAAAATGGTTTCAAGGAGCTGCCCAAGGCATTTTTTAGCTTGGGTTTTATTTAGAGTCAGGCTAACCCAATTGAGGAGGGAGGAAGAGGCAAAATCATCCTCTCCCATGTATCTGTCAGCCATGGTGTTATTACTTGGCATATTTTGTGGTTCTAAGTGACAAGAGTTAACAGAGGGAGTAAAACCATGTGGCGGGGGAAGAACCCCAAATCATCAACTTGTTAGCCAGTGGTAGGCACAGTAGTAAATTAAACAATAACAGAGATACTCCTGGACAGTCTTACTGTAGCTGTTGGTATTGCACACACGTGTACGGGACTCTGGGCAAGGATGAGTAGTTGCAAACACTGAGCAGTGAATTTCAGCTTAGCCAGGGGGTTTCTGAGCTGTTTTCTAGGATGAACCCTGTTTGGATTAGTGGTCATGTTTGGCTTCCAAATGACTGTTGGTTCATTTTGGGTGGGTTACTTCTGAAAAGGTGAATGCAGCCATGGTTTAGCTCAGCTTTGCCAGTGGATATGGGAAACCCATTGCATGCCCAGCTCTCCCAGTGCCAGAAGCAGAATGGTTTTGCAGGCTTCAGTCTCTTGTAAATTGATATGTCAGTTTCTGCAGTTAAATACCTGTGGGCAGGAGGAGGAATGAATTCTGTTCATGGCAGAATGGGCATGAGTGTTTAGTCAGTAAATACAACAGTACCTGGCTTTGCTAGAGCAGCGGATTGATGGACCCAGAGGAGCTGGAAGTGAAACTTGACCAGCACGAAACCAGGCAGCTGTTACCAGCAGCAAGTTAGAGGGAGGAGCTTGTAGGCAAGCTTAGGAGGTGGCCAGACTTCAGTCCCCAGGTGAGGAGAGGGAAAGGATGGAGATAAGCCAATAAGCTAGGAGACTTAGTGAGGATTTACAGAAAGATGCAAAATACTATGTCTGTGTATTCCGTGCTGCCATACTTCATAAATTGGCATCCTCAATGCGGAGTACTGAGGCTGGATGTGCCCAAAGGCATCTCTCTTCTTCCATCTGAAAATAAAATGAACTGTGCTTATTTGGCAGCCACGTAAACTGCTTGTGTTGCTGTTGCTGACCAATGTGCCATGCTGCAGCCCTGCTTGGTCTTGCCCCTCATTTTAAGAAGTTGCAGTTTCTCATCTGAGCATGTGGGGAACAGTTTGGACATCAGTCACATTTATGACCCCTTGCCACACAAAGGGGAGTTACTAAGAAAAAAGCAGCAGGGTGCTGCCATTGCTTGCATTCTTTACATCACATGCCCGTATCCATAGGTAGATACTGCACAGCAGTATCAGATCCTAAATCCAGGCATGTCGAAATGTCAGACTGCAGTTAGCTCCACTGCAGGATAGTGGAAGATGCTGGAGTTGTCCATCAGTGATGCTCATTTATGGCAGAGCACAAAACCTTGCACTGGCCTGCAGCAAAGGAATGGCCTTACCTGCTGCATGGTCCAGGATGCTCCTTGAACTACTTCATGTGGAGGAACCTAGAATCCCTTGAGATGTTTAAGGTTTTTCACATTATTACATCACACATGAATTGCTGACTTAAAGCTTGTGACCGGAGTACACGCCACAAAGCCAACTCCATCAACCCAGCTCCATGGGATGGTTAGCAGCAGGGTTTACTGAGCAGCCTTTTGGCTTCAGGCTATGTGAGAATTTTAAGTCAAAAGCATGCAAAAAAAGGTAAGAGCCATGTTGAGGGAAGCGGCAGAAAACATGCAGTGTCCAAACTGGAAGGTGATTTAGTCCTGCTCATCAGTATCTGGAAACTTTGGGAGATCGATGAGTATTTCCTGGAGTTACATGGAGATGGGTTTTTTCTCTGATCCATGCCAAGCAAGGTACCTTTCAGGGCACTTCTGGTGTGCTCCATGCCTGGGTCTCTCAGTGTGGCACGTCAAGGGCATCCTCCGTGCTGTCAGAGAGGGGATGAGTCCCAACAGGTCATGGTGTTGCCTGCTGCCAGCTCCTGCCCAAGATGATCTCCTTGCAAGCTCGAATGCCATATTTTGATGAAGAAGTTAGCTTTATTCTACAGGGCAGTCTTTCCCTCTCTTTCACATCTACCCATAATCTCTCTGTGCTCCATGGCCTCTAAACTACCTGTATTTCCCCAAGATATAACCACTTTAATGTTTTTCCCTTCCCTGACATCCCTTGGCTCTGAGCTTCTCTACTTTTTCCACCTAAACTGGACAGTGTTTTGGAAGAGACCACTTTGTCCTATAAACCCCATCTTGGGGGCATCATTGCCCCCTCCAAAGCACTCACATCCTCCTGACCCAGACCAGTAAAGTAAGATTGGTTTGCACTGGTTTTTAAGATAACCTGTCTTGAGCAAGAGGGAGAGGTTTTCAGGCAAATGGGCAGCAGCCCAATTCTAAGTGAAATTTGAAGTCATGTTGGCTCAAGTTCTGGCTGGAGCATTGCTATTTGTATGAAAGAATACTTTTCAATTCAGCTGTATGATTCTGCTGAAATACTGTTATGCAGAGCATTGGGTGATGCAGAGCTCCTCTCATATGGAAAGGGCATACACTGCTTGCATGTAATATTGGAAGGCTAAAATGCATCGGAAACCCTGAGTCTTCAGAGCATTTATAGAATAAACTTCTTTGTGAGGGTTGAATAAGACAGTGGCAGCAGATATTTGTGGTAATAGTGGTATAAGGTAATATGCAAACACTCTTCAAGTCGGTTTATGTAGCATGTCTCAGACATTAGCAAAACCGCTAACTCAGACTTTGAGCCAGAAAGCTCAAAGTCCAGGATCACGTCTGGGCTCAGGCAGGGTTTAGAGTTGTGGTGTTTGAATGTGCTGCTGGTCTGCTTAATGTGTAAGAGCATGGTATCTTTTCAATTACAGACTCACTAGGTTTCAGCCTGCTGTTTCTTCCTGAACTGAGCTTTAGCCATAAGGGAGATCAATTACGTTAATTTTTTTCAGAGCTTCAACTCACTGCCCAAATGTGAGATAAAATAGACAGAAATTACCCTCTGTGCTCTTGTGACTCAGGCACTCAGACCAAAGTGCCTGTGGCCTCTCCCTATGGCAGATACAGCATGTTGAACTGTCAGCCTGGATTAGCAGTGTCTGAGGCAAGCATCCTTGTGGTGTTTGCCCGTGGGTCTATTACCTCCTTCTACCATGTCCAGTTCCTGCAGAGTCATAGAATTGCTTAGGTTGGAAGGGACCTTCAAAGGTCATCTAGTCCAATTCCTTGCAATGGGCAAGGACATCTTCAAGTAGATCAGGTTGCTCAGATCCACATCCTGGCCTTGAATGTCTTCAGGAGAATGGTGCATCCACCCCCTCTCTGGGCAGTCTGTGCTAGGACTTTGCCACGCTTGTTATGCTCAATTAACCTTTGAGGTGGTTGGTACCACAACCACATCCCTGCCTGCTGCTGTAGCGAATACTCTGCTTAAATTAGTGTGTTTTTTCCAGTGGGCTCTGCTTTGTTTGTAAATGTTTCCTTTGGACTTTGCATTTGTAAGCAAGGTTTCAGCTCAGTAATTAGCATGTGTGTATATTATTTATTAAGAACGTAGGAGCCTGTGAAATGGTCCAGTTGGTGTTAGGAAAGAAAAATCAACTGTGTGTAAGGTAATGCAATTACTTTTCTAAAGGAGTTCTTACTACGCACCTAACTGCACATTTAGTGTATTTGATAGACCAAAATAAAACCAGAACAGAATGAATAAGCCATTTTGGTCCATAGGGTAAATAAAACAGCTAAAGCATTTATAAATATGTATTTAGTCAGCAGAGCTGATTGGCGACTCTGCAACTGCTCCAATGTCTAAGTAATCCAAGTTTAATAGCCTTCCATAAATATTTCTGTTTGTCATGAGGCAGTAGTTATTTATCCATGCTGTGCTGCTAGCTTGTGTTGATGAGATCTTTTGAAGTATATTAGTTTGTTGTTTTGCATATAATAAGATGGGCACTACGTGTGTTTATGAAGCAGCATGAGAGTTCTCCTTATCTTGTCTCCTTCTCCTCCTTTCCATCCTCACCTCTCTCATGCAGGAAGTCTGTCTTTTGGTCGCTCTTTTTACTCTTTCAGTTTTGGTGAGGTTAAAAATGTGCCTCCTTTCTGCTGAGCTTCTAAATCCTGCTCCAGTGGCCCCAGTGATGTGACAATCAATAGGGCTGAATCTGAGCCCAGCTGCTTCTTCTAATTGAGTATGAAACTATTTGACAGGCATTATGAAACTCATCTGATAACGTGTTTTACCAGAATTAATGTGGATGAAAAGTGGTTCTGGACCTGTAGCACCTATAGATTTCAAAGCCTGTTCTTTCCAAAGATGTAGGTTGGGTTTTGGCTTTTAAATTTGTTCAGCACATTGGTCTGGCTCTGTTGAGGTTATCCATAAATGTCTGTTCTGTGGTTTGTAGTGTGCGAGAGCCGGTGGAAGTGCCACAGCTGAAATCCACCCTGTGCAGCCAGCAGGTAATAGCGTGCAGTTCTGCTTTTACTTGGAAAATAAAAAGCGTTAAGAAAAAGTTCTGTTTTTTCCATGTGCAGGAGCTCTTCAAAATGTCATTTCTTACGAGATTTCAATTTAGTTTCTCACTGCAGCTGCAGATCAGGTCGACAGTGGCCTGTGATGCCCCTTCTGTTCATTTTGCTTCTCCCATTGAAATTCTATGTTGTGAATTGCCTGTACTAAAAAGAACTTTTCTTGTAGTTACTTAGATTTATCACACTTTCTGAGTTTCCTGTTTCGTTTGCCATAGTTGTTCTTTCTTCTTCACCCCTATTTATTTCCACAGCATTATTAGTTTTCCTTAAATTGTACGGTAGTCGTAGTTATGTTTTAGTTCTTATTGGCCGTTATATACAGAAGTTCATCAGCTGCTTTTAGCAGAGTCAACGTTGTGGCAAACCTCATTCCCTGGGAATAGAGTCAGTGAAGCCCGAAATTGGAAGCAACCCTATGCAACTTCTCAGCAGCTATCAACACATCCAACTCTGCTGGCACTCGTGTCAATGAGGGCTGATCCATTGCCAGAGACATCTGTATAGGAAAACAAACCATTTGTGCAAACAGAGGGTTGCTGGATTAGAGCAGATGTACCCCTGAGCGTGTGAGGTGACCATGCCTGCACCCTGAGACACTGATGGAACTTGCCCAGCTTGCAGGACTCTGGATCCAGGCTATGTCTAACACTGTTCAACAATGGAATAACTTATGCGACCCATAAAAACCACTAATAAGTGAAGAACTCTATTCCCAAACTATATAATAGCGCTTTAAACAGTGAACCTCAGCAGCAGCCTGTCACTGAGCTAAATGATTGTGCCCTTGAATGGGTCTGTCGGGCAGGAGAGCTCATGGACTGTTTGGTGTGCTGGGTCCTGATGCTGGGAGCTGGAGTGGGCAGCCAGAGTCACGGGAAAGATGCAGAGAAGGCTCTCATGAAAACAAAGTTGGTTTTGCCACAGTGATGATGGGCTGCCTGGCCTGTGCCGCAGTATGTAGGCTATAGGACTGTCTCAGTTTACAGTGTTAAAACCAGTAAGGAGCAACTCCTTACTGTAAGACACAACATGGAGAATAACTCAAAGCCCTTAGAAGTGCATTGAATTATCCTGGAAACCCTGACTGCTCCTCAGTACTATGAGACATCTTAATTAGGGGAAATCTCACATGGGGGTAGCAGTAAAGAAGCAGAGACAGCAGAAATCCTTCTCTTTTTCCTTTTGCAAATCTAATAAATGCTTCCTGCACTTGGAGGTCCACATTTGGATGACACCGCTAGATATATATATTCAAAGCAGGTCAGGTGGATTAAGGCATTGCTAAGTGAGCATTTTTGGTAAGTCACAGTTTGCAGTTGTCACTGCAGCATCCTAATGCATCCATAGGAAGTGTGGGGGTGCTGGTGAAGTAATCAGGCTTTGAGTGAACTTCAAACAGATTTCTGTTTGAATGTGAGACAATGCTGAAAATGGCTTTACCACCTTTTGATGTTCACCCAGTATAAATAACATCACCAGAACAAATCCTTGCTGGCCTGTGTATCAGGCATCGCAATTTTCTCTTTAAAGGAAGCGTGTTCATCGGGGCATGTTTATTATAGCTGAGCTGTATTCCCTCTGATGCTGTGACCCCATCATCTTTCAGACAGCTTTAAGTGAGCCCCCTCTAGTATTTGAGAACAGAAATAATAATTACAGCCCTTTGTCTTGCCTTTCACCTCCTGCCTTTCCAGTGGGCAGAGGCTTTAATGTGAGTATTTCACAAGATGTGCGTTCACTGGAGGATGAGAGGCTGGTCCTGTCAGGAGAACAGTGCTGCTGGCCTTGCTGCATGTCTGTGCACAAACATGGACCTCTTCCATGGATTTTTTCTCTGTTTGGAAAACCTGAGAGTTTCAGGTATCAGAGCAGTTAGTAGTGGGAATGAGATAAATGAAATGGCTTTAACCTGACAGAGGGGAGATTGAGATGAAATCTTAGGAAAGAGTTCTTCACTGTGAAGGTGATGAGACACAGGCACAGGGTGCCCAGAGAAGCTGTGGCTGCCCCATTCCTGGCAGTGTTCAAGGCCAGGTTGGACGGGGTTTGGAGCACCCTGCTCCAGTGGAAGGTTTCCTTTATCCATCCCTGCTTTTGTAGCGATAATCTTCAGCTCCTTAAACCAAACCTGTTGTTCATTTTTTCAGTGTATTCCCATGGGACAACAGGATTTCTGTCAAAACAGCAATG
>JAOEHX010025489.1:25624-43137 GCA_025448015.1 Bolborhynchus lineola | reverse complement strand
CTCCTTAAACCAAACCTGTTGTTCATTTTTTCAGTGTATTCCCATGGGACAACAGGATTTCTGTCAAAACAGCAATGTGATTCCTTTCAAGCAGCTAACTGGAGGCGGGCAGGGGAGCGTGGCTCCGTGCGTGCGTGTCCCCTTTGCTGATGTGCTGATCAGCAAGCGCCTGATGTTCGTGGTGCTCTCCGGAGAGAGGCAGCTCTAGTGGGAAGGCCATTAATATCCAGCCACTCTGTCAGTGGGAGCTAAGCACAGTGCATTTACTTAATTTAGATATTACATCTTTCTCTTAGCTCAAACAAACACTCCTTTGTGAGCATAAAATTCTCCTCTGCAGCTTTGGGGATGGAGCTGTTTGTCTTCGGATGTGCTCTGTTGGGAAGGGCACTGAGGAGGTGAGGGGATGGGTTCCTGATTGCTCACTTGAAGCTCTGCTGATCTGTGCTGGCTGGTCACTCTGGGGCAGGGGACCATGTATCCTTAGTGGCTCCGAGGGCTTTCAGTCACGAAGTAGTTAAAGGTGGTTGGTCAGAACTGTTTTGTTTGAGTTTGCAGTTGAAAACAGCAGCAAAAAAAACAACCCCAAACTGGACTGTTTTAGCTCACTATTGCAAAATCTCAGCTGCAGTGTGTTAAAGAGGCACCCTGTAGCTTTCCTTATAGCTGAAAGTCATATAAGCAAGAATAAGATAGGACTAATAGTTATTAAATTGGGCCTTGTGCTGACTTAAATACAACAAAGGTCTTTATTTAATTTCTGGTGAGAAGGGATGAGTTCAAATTCAGCTTCATGACTAGCAAGGAAGCTGAGCGTTCTCTAGATCATAGTGAAACAAATTCCTCTCCATTTGATGCTACACATGTTCCTGCTGCTGTAAAAATAAATGTTTGTTTTCTAGAAATACCACCTATGCTAGTATTTCTTTTTAATTAGTGGAAAGATTGCTGATGCCATCAGTGTTTCCCTTCAGGCATGCTCTATGGCTCAAAGAAGATCTGAGATTTACAGGAATATACCCACGAGCTACTGGGAAAGCTCTCTAAAGCTTAAAGGGTTGGGTTTTGTTTAACAAGGTTCAGTTAAACCTTGGAGAGAACTCATGGATTTCCTTCTTTTTCTTTAATTCAGGTAAAAATCTGCTTTTCTGTGCTGGTTATTTATCAGGCACTAGAATAGGAAAGTTAAGATTTGTAGGGAAAAGTAGTATCTTTTATTAGGCCAACTGAGATAGAAGGAAGGTTGGGAAGCTGTTGAGCACAGGAGCTGTTTGTTAGGTCTAGAACAGTAATGGCAATTGCCAGATACTGTCTTAACTCCCTTTATTCTTGAACTGAATTTGACGATTTTAAAGTTACTGTAAACACAGTCCTTTTACTTGCTATCAAAATCTAATTATGTGTGTTTGCCAGCTGCTATGATAAGGATGGGAGCCCCGAAGCCATTTTTATCTCCCTTGTCTGTCTCTTTTTAATCTTTCCTTTTTGGTTGCAAAAATACAGATAACTTTAGAGACCGTTTAATGTGATGCCCATTGACTGTAGGACTTCAGATAAGACACTTATCTGGCAGCAAAGACTCTGGGGGTACATTTATGGTGGGGCATAAGTGGAGTCTGAGCTTTATTTCTGGCATATTTCTGCTTTATCTTTTCAGGATTTAGAATTGATATTTTTGATTTTCTTTTTGCTGGTGGCCTGTGCCATGCTCTTGGGTGTTCTTTGCCCTAAAAATTCCTTCTTCTGCATCCTGAGATAAGGAAAAACGCACGAAAACATGGTTCACTGGAGTGCAAACGTCACCGGAGCTGGTATGATTTCTGAGATAAAATCAAATTAGTGATCATACTGTGTGCTTCATAATACTGTCACAAATGTCAATCTTGTGTAATCTGATAGTTAGGGTGTGCCTTTTTCCTTAAAGCAGTAGTGAACCCTTTTGGTCTCGGGGTTTAGCGTGTCGCTGGCTGCCAACAGCAGACTGCCACTGTTACTGATCCAACCGTATGGGCTCTGATGAGTTCCAAATAATTGCAATCGTGTGCATAAAACAAGAGAAAAAGGCTGGGAACTCCAAGTAGCAGAATGTCCCCTGGAAATGAGGTGTAGCTTCTAGTGTCTCCCCCTGTAACTGGGGTCACTCAGACTGCAGGTAAGATGTGAGCCTCTGAGGTAGTGGGGCTGGTATTAGAGTGGCAGTCCCACAGTTACTTCTGTAATCGTGTAACTGTTTGTCTAAAAATGGAAGTGTTGTTTTTGCATGGGGTGAAGAAAGCTCTTCTCCCTGGGTGGGATTAATCCGTAGTGTGTTTTTAGGGTATCTCCTGGAGGAGGGAAATGCCTAGAAAGGGACTTCAGATACCTCTCTCTTGCTGTTTGTGATGGGTTTTAAGATGAGGAGCACAGCGCAGTGGCTGGTCCATTGGAGGCTGTGACACTGACGCCATCTCCCCAAAGCTTTCATGGAAGCAAACCAAAATATGCTGAATTAGGCTCTGCTGTTGCCTGAGAGGCTCCATCTATTCTGGTACTTTCAGTAGCAGAAGCAAAGAAGAAATTTATGAGCACAGTTAAAAATACTGCTATTGATTCCGGAGCTATATTAGTCTGAGTGATTTGGAATACTTTACTTTCCCTGTGTGCAAACCTCATTCGGTTGCTGTTTTGTGCCTTTGTCATGATTTCAGTGAAGCAAGTTTAAAAGGGAAGTAGTATCAATTGATCTAATACAAGTTGTAAGTGGAAAAACAGACACTGCTTTGGAATCGGCAGCAGGGAGATGCTGGATCCTCTGGGATGCTTGTGCTCCAGTGCTTTCGTAGAATTCCAGAGTGGTTTGTGTTGGAAGGGACCTTAAAGATCCTCCAGTTCCAACCCCTGCCACGGACAGGGGGCACCTTCCACTAGAGCAGCTTGCTCCAAGACCTGTCCAACATGGCCTTGAGCACTGCCAGGGATGGGGCATCCATTTGAGTGCTGGCATCAAAGGTTAAAATATCTGCGATGCGAAGCTGAATGTGGTCCTGCCAGATCAGAGTCCTGGAGGGCGAACCTCTGTGCTTGTGGGACCAGTGGAGGGCAGTCATCTGCTGTGCTCCTCTGGTCCCTCACCCAAGAGAGCTCCTTTCCCTGGCATAGTCCCAGACTGAAGCATGCTGATACTGTCAGATATTAAATGTAAAATTACATGAAGACACGAGGCCTCTGAGAACCTAATTACATTTGAAAAATGAAGCTGTTTGTTTCTGGCCTCGTGCTGTACCCATCAATGATGCTGGAGGGGGTTGGGGTTGGGGCAGAGGTTGGGTCTGAGCAAGGCTGGAGCAGAGAGGTCTCTGCTGCGGAGTCTGCCCTTGGCTGCACTTCATCTTCTGCAGAGCACGACCTTTCAGAAGCACTGGTTGCTGCTGTGCTTGTGCTGCAGTGCTGCATCACATGCCGATGGGCAGAGAAAGTGATTCTTCAAGGCTCTTAAGAAAAAGCTTTAAGTCTCTATTCTCTGGAAGTAAATTTATTGGCTAAAGGGAAGTTGAATGGGATCACTTGTGAAAGAGGAGCAGCAGCAGGATGAAAAGGCTGCCAGGGACCCTGCTGCTGCTGGAGAGAGGTGCAGGAGGGTGAGGGAGAGATGGTTTCTGTCCTGGGGCAATTAGGAAGGGTGAGAGGGAGGACTGAGTGGAACAAAAGATAACCAAATGATTGGAAGGAAAAAAGCCCTGGGTTTAGTCTGGCTTACTGATCTAAATCTTGAGTTAGTCATTTATGGAGATGAGGCAGTGATTGCAGGAGGCGAGGAGCCTTGGAGATGGATTTGTTCTCTGCAAAACATACTTTCGCTGCTGCTGCTTGGGCAGCTGCTGGTGCTTGTTGATGTTTCCCACTGTTTTTTTTTATGTGGAGATCTGGAGCAGGTTGGTTTCCTGTTGAAGAACTCATGACTATTGCAAAAGAAAAAAGCTTGGCATCCCTTTGGTGCATTCAGCAGAGCAAATCCAAAGGGAAGCCCAGGGCATTTTCACATTGGTGTACCATGGCAGATGTTGGTGTTCTGTCAGTGCTGAAAGGTCGCTGTGTGCTCTGGTCTGCAGGATATTACCAGCTTCAAGTCTGCATGGGAAACCTGTCCTTCTGCTCCAAAGTCCCCTGGTATCCTTCCCATCACCCCTGGCATCCTTCCCATCACCCTGCAGTGTCACTGTGGGCCAGACCTGCTTTTGCTCCCTGAGTGATGTCTCACCCCTCTGGAGGCAGTGGTGGGAGTTGTGTGCCTGACTGTGTTTGCAAATTTGGCCTTTAGCTGCTTGGTCTCCGGTTCTGCTGACGGCTGGAGAGATCATGCAGAACATACAGAAGGATGTGATTGTGTGCAATGAATAATTATGAAGTTTGTGTTACTGCTTGCGCCAGGTTTGAGAGACAACCTTTGTGGTGTTTGTGTTACAGAGCTGCTGCTGGAGCAAGGGCGAGCTTAAAGTGACAGCATTCAGCATCTCAACCAGTACCTCCAGGACCAGCACCCTCCTGTCTCTTAAACATCATTGTGTGTCCTTCCAGCAACCCTCCTTTTATTAAATGAATACCTCCAAGTATGCTGGAGGCGGAGTTTCTTCAGAGAACTCTGCTGTCAAAGTCAGTGTGACTTTTCTGTTTAGCTGTGCTGAATTGGTTTTGATGTTTCTCTGGTATGGACCAGCCTCAAATGCCTTCCCTCTGTACCTCATTGTGATACACAGCCCTGCGAAACAGCTTCTTACAGTTCTCTCTGGGGAAGAGATGAGATTGCAGGGTCTGCACTTCCTTAGAAACAAACAAAGCCCCATTTCAACAGCCTGAGATAACTGAGTGTTACCCTGGTATTTTGTAGCAATGTCTTCTTTCAATAGAGGGAGGCTTTGTTGATACCATAGTACTGGAGCAATACTCCACAGCTGATATCTGTGAAATCTCTTTAGTTCTGTACTTCATTATTTCAACAGATCTTACTCATCCCTAAAGGTCTTGGTTTAGTCTGAGAGAAAAGCTATTTGTAGGTATTTGTACGTGTGATCCAGTCGTGAAAGGAGATGCTGGGTATGCGTGCTTGGGTTTTTCCTATGAATAGAAGATCCAGACAGAAAAAAGAGCTGTAATTACACAGTCGTCTGTGCTCTCCCATTCAGTTAAACCGAGGATCCCCCAAATCCTGTGGGTGCAGGAGCCGGCGCACGGCGCGCAGAGGATCAGGAGCTTGCACATGTGCCTGCACCTCGTGTAAATGCAGTAACGCTTGAGCCAGGGAGACATGGCAGAAACCCACCTGCGCCTGACACTTCCAGTACTGACTGCACAGATTTGCTCCTTGTTGTTCACCTGGAGGAGGCAGGAGAAAACTGAAGCCTTTACGAATTTGTCCGTGGCCATGAGGAACATGGACAAGGCCATGCGGTGGCATCGCCCGGGATAGATCAGGAGCACAGCTCTTCATCTCGAGCTTGTGAACATTTTACCTCAAATAACTCATCCTGTTCTGTCCTTCCTATCTCTCCCTCAGCTTTGCAAAATGTATTCCACGTACACAGTGTCTCCCTGCTTGAGCTGGTTATCTGCCTCTCAACAGCTACGTATTCTTTCAAAGTACTCTATTACTGCTAGGATTTGATTTTTATATATATCCAATCATTTTGCTATTGTGCTGCTTGTGTGTGGCTGTGGATGCAAAAGCATCTCAGCTCCCTGCTTTCCCTTCCACTCCGTCTCTCACTGCAGTATTGATATTTCTATATGTAGTAGTAAAATTAATTCAATTATGTTCTCTGTTTATGAACTAGTTTATTGCTTTAATTATTTATGGCTACTGCAGCTAATTTGATTTAGGCAATATTTAGTTCTGTTTCAGTAACTTTTCATTTTAAAAACAAACTGCTGGCTTGAATTCATTGGCATTAACAACCTGTTATTGATTAGTTTGGCCTCAAACTGTGTGATGAGGGAAGAGTGGCTGTATGCCATGCTAAGCCTTCAGACCAGAGTGTTAACAGCAAGTTGTTTTTCTTGGAGTAGGTCTTTGGGGGAGCGTATGAAGGAGTGTGAGGAAGGTTGAATCCTCTCAGATTTCTGTGGTTTGAGCTTATCTTTGTAGGAAGGAATGAAGTAAAGGATGCAGAACTGAATACCCCCTCCCACTTCTGTACTTCAATTGCAGCATTCGGGTGTGTTCTGTTATGAATTGGTAATAACGTGTAGTGGTGATATTGGGTCTGCCTGTCTGTATCCCTTAAGGTCTGCTCTGCAATTTGAAGAGCTTAACTCAAAACCTATTAAAACCAATTGGAAGGCTTCCTCTTTCGCTTGTACTTTATTTCATACCCTGTCTCCAGTAATGGCTTGTTAGCTTTTCCCTCTGTCATTATGTTCTGCTGACTGTTCATGATTTAAAAGACCCAGAGCTTAAATAGCTTCTCTTCCACCTTTCTGGTTACCTTTGAGAACCTCAAGGACTACACTTGAGAGCAGGAAATGAAGGTCTTGTTTGTAAATTGTAGTTCAAGGATAACCTTTAGGGCTTCTTCCAACCCAAACCAGTCTGTAATAGACTTCTATCCATCGTGGTGGTCAGAGCACTGCTGCCCACCCAGCGCAGGCTGGGGGCTCTGATCTGCTCTGTGGTCTTTGCATTGGGTCTGGTCAGCTGCAATTTCATGTCCTTGCTTCAAATGAAGCATAAAAGGCTATAAAGTGCTGTAGGTCCCTGTGGTTCTGCTGCCTTCTGAAGGTGCAGAACCTTTTCAAAGGTGCAGATCATCCCTTTTTTATCACTCCTCAAGCTCTTCTGTGGAAAAGTGAAAGGTTGAGGCAGGCTTTTCTGTAGCCTTCTCCTTCCTCTGATAAATACCCTTTATTCTCTGACAAATACACTTTATTTATTCTGTACCACAGCGTGTTGTTTACAGCATATGCAGTGATATTCAACAGCTGCCACGTCTGAAGCCAGAGGTAGCTGCAGCAGTCCTGGAGCGCCTGTGTCAGCTCACATCAAATCCCCAGGGATGAAGGGCTCTATTAAAAATGTAAACTCATTATCACTAATCTTGAAAGTGGGCTGCTGCATTTAACATATATAATTATAAACTTTAAAACAAGATGATTTCATCTGCTGGAACATCTGGGAATTGTTTCTTCATTATCACGTTTCAGGGAGTGAAAAATCTCCCTATTCTCTCAGAGGATTCTGTGGGATTAGCTGCTGCTGTTTGCTGTTGCGTATTCCTGCAGATGTTTGTATAGTTATGTGCATCTCCATTCTGCATCCTTTTGGGGTGTTCGTGTTGCCTTCACCAGTGATGTGCTGGGATGGTCCCCTTCAGATACAGACAGGCTTTTCCCAGGATCGATTTGAGGAATGGTCTGACAACGTGTGCAGGAGTTTACTGATGTGGCAGAGTACTTGCTTGTGCAATCAGTTTGGGATTAAGCATCCTGACTTGGAAAATCACCTGAAAAAGTGATTTGCATGAATATTTTCAGCATGAAATGCAGTAGTAGACACACACTGATACTCACTGAAGGATCAAAGGCTCAGGGGAGCCTTATAACATACTTCCAGTACCTAAAGGGGCCTGACAAGAAAGCTGGAGAGGGGCAGGTAGGGACAGGATAAGAGGGAATGGCTTTATACTGACAGAGGGGACGGTTTTAAGTCTGTCTTGTAGGAGTCCCCTCTTACCCTCTGAAAAGACTATGCCAGTGGGGGTTTTCATTATGATTTAGCCTCATTTTTGGGTAGAAACAGTACAGCACCAAGCAAAATTAGAGATGGAGAAAGAGAAATTCACACATAATTTGAGCAATATGAGCCTTACAGATTTTTGCCCTCATTGGAAAGATACTGTAAGCTTTGCTGGCTTTACAACAGGGTCTCAACCAGCCTCTGGTCTGGGTGTCTTTGAGTCTTAATGATCTCTTCATAAACAAGATAGGAGCAAAATAGAGTCTTTCATACACTCATAAAACTTAATGAGGGATAAACTGAATTAATAGACTTCATTTACACCTGCAGTTGAACTGGCTAACACATTCTCTTTCCTCAAATGTTTAACCACTAGTAATTAATACTGTTTTGCAGTCTGCTAAAGTATCCTTACCTTTGTTCAGCCCTTGAGGAACTGGATGTTTCTTTTGTAAGAACTTAACTGACACTGATTCCAAACACCAAATCTCCACTTTTATTTGGGGATGCTCAAGTTCCAGAGAAGGAAGGGTGTAAGCTGTATTATTTCTTTAATAGGCTGGTATGGTTGCTAAGCCTGATTGTGCATAGCCCATCTTTGTGGCTCCACATGGAACTCATTCACTCCTCTAGAAACCCTGTCAAATTATTTCAAAGTTAGAAATTGAGGAGCACATACAATAGGTGAAGTGATTCAATGATTTAACTATATTTAAAACAGAAGAACTCCTGTTACGTGTCTCTCTTCTCTTTTAAGCATTTCCATCAAGGGGATTGATTTCAGTGTCACATGGAAGGAGTAAGGATGTGGCTGAACATTTAAATAACGACTTTGGAAACCAAGAGCGATGTGGAGTGAGTGTATCTGCCAGTCACTGCAGTCCCTGTGTGGGGCAGCAAAGGAAAAGTCAGTTTTAAAACGCATCTAGCCAACAGAGTGCCCGTTGTGCCATTGCAAACCTGATTGCACTCTTGATAAGTTTGAGGGTGTTCTCTTCCATAAGCACAAAAGAGGTGATTAAAGCCAAGTTCAGTTTTGTATATGTACAGTGGCTTGAGTATAACTTTAAAAATTGATGGTTAATTAAAAGGACCAGAAGTAAAAGGGATATTAATTTTACTTGGTCTGTAATATCGCAGCAGTTATGTTCAATCATTTGTAAGACAGAAGGCTGTAAAATACATCAGTGGTGAGGTTTTAGTGAAGCTAAACATGGTCATAAATAACAGAATTCAGCTATCTATTTACTGATCTCTAAATAAGGTGTGATTGGAGTAAATATGATGGGAGACATTTAATTAAACTGAATGAAGGAGTGTTGTAAACATCACAACACTGCCAACGAAAACAAAATTAATATGTTGGCAGACCACATAGTTACAACTCTAAAATGCATCTATAACAATGTCCTTGTGATAAATGTTTCAGTAGGTCTGTGAATGCCTTCAGATTCATTCAAGGGCATCCAGGTGCCATCATATCTTGCCCAGCCTCTGTCAGGGCTGTCGTGCTGCATATTTTCAGTGAAAACGTTGCAAGTAAAGAGTATATTCCATAAGGAGAAAACTGGCTAATACCCACAGCCCTACTAGAGGAAAATACAGCTTGCATCAGAAGGATTGATGAGTGTATTGTCATAGATGTCAAAATAGTCTGGTCTTGGAAGTAGTCTTTTTCTGTGGGTTGCTTCTGGTCTCTTTTGGATATTTTCAGTAAAAATAACAAAATACATTGTAATTAATCCAATCTTTGCTGATATGTTTCTGCTCCATTCTCCTGTTTTATATCGAAATTGCTGGATCCAGAAATGGGGGAGGATTTCTCCTTTGTCACAGGGAGGAAGCCTTGTCTAGGATGTAGCTTCTGCTTGGAGTATTATTTGGAGTAGCTGATAAACCTAAGCCCAAAATCTTCCACTTTGCTGCAGCAGAGTTTTATTTCTTGTCCTCACCATACAAAACTGCTCCTCTGTAGCCTCCATCAAGATTCCATCTCCACTTCTGTATCCTGTTTTCATTTTTTGAGGGCAGTCTAGTCAGTCATGCTCAGATCCAAGTTTCCCTTAGACAAGCTGTTGCTGTCTTGCTGCTTGTAGTGTCACCGTGGGAAAGTGCTCAGGGTACACGACTGAGTCTGAGTCTGAATGCATCTGCCTCTCACAATGTGAACTAAAGCAGCATCTTTAAGTTTCTTTGCTGCTTTTCAAACAAGAGCGGTGCCTAATTCCTGGGTGGCCTATGTGGAGTCTACAGTGCTGTGTTCACCAAAAAAAACCCCTACATTTCTTCTTGCATACAAAATTAATTGTAGGAGTTTGCATTCATAGGAGGTGTCAGAACCACGAGCGTACCAAGTTGCTGAGTACTGACTTTGTGCTTTTGGAGAACTTTCCTCATAAAATGAGGTGGAGAGGAGTTGAGGTTAGAACACCAAGTACACTGCACAGGTAGATGAAACCAGAGGCCGTTAAGAGCCCTGTCTCTTGAAGTACGCTTTGTGATAGAAGTACATGAAAATCCCTCTCTGCAGGTCCCCGTCTGTAACTGTGTTAATGGAGCTTTGAATAACACAGTGCAGCATTGCTGCGGTTGCATGGTTTTATCATGCTTGTCCCATTCTTTCAACTTCTTCTGTGGGAACCAGGCTCATCCTTTCTGTTCTTTCTACTTTTGTTGAATGTAAAATGTGTGGGATCCTGCCTGGGAGGTGGCAGCGTCACACTGTACACATGGAGTAGTCCCACATGGCCTTGTGCACTCCATAGCGTGCTTCTTGTGCCTAGTAATTAGTTTATATTTCTGCTCATCCTTTAACATCTCAGCTTCCAAACCTGGGCTGAGTGGGGTGTGCCCCTGGGGAAGCTGACAAGCCTACCTAATTGTTTCTCCCTCCACGTGTATTTAAATGAGTGGGGAGTAGAGCCCCTGTGCTTGACACTTTGTCAATACTGCCTTCATTAGAAGTTCACTTCTGTTCATTAAAGTTCCCTTTTTAGATGTAATTTGTCACTTCCGTTCAAGTGAGAAGAAGGGCATCTGGAGGAATTGGGGTGATTGCATTATTTCTTGATGTTGTAGATACACAAAGAAGTTGGTAGTATTGGCATGTTGTCCTGCTGCTGGAGTTGATTCAGGTCAGATTAAAACTGCACACGTTAAGACCCATCAGCACTGTGAGTGGGTTTCATGGAGCCAAAACACCCTTCTTTTCCCTGCCCATGTCTTCCATTTGACTTGCTAGAGAGTAGCCACAGATGTCACCTCACCAAGGGCAGATTTCAGATTCAATACTTATTGGTTATGGTGTGTTTGTTCAGAGTCACGTTCTTTGCTTAAATGTAGTCTCTCTGAAACTTCACTTGATGGTTTCTGTAGTGTCTTTTCCAATGTGGATATCAATGTGATGACCCATAGGTCATCATTACTAAGGAAACTCTTTGGAAGAAGTTCAGGCTTCATTAAAGGCTTCAGAAATATTAAAATATACTTCATGTTTTTAGCTATGAAGACATTTTTTCCCTAAAACATAGAACAGTCAAACCGAATGTGGAAAATTGGATGAAGGTCTCTTACCAATAAAAGCTCTCATACTTCCAGTGCTCTGAGACTTCCCACACCATGCAAAACTGAAATATAGGGTCCCAGCTACAAATACCACACACAGTTACTGGTGTGGCTTCCTTCAAGCAGGACCCAGGGTAACTTCCCCTGCTTTCTGAAGTGACTGTTCCTTGATTCATAATTATTAAGTTATGATAGAAAGGCTTAGTAGCTTCTTGAGAAACAAACACAACATTAATGTTGACAATTAACCCAGTTGTTCTACCATGCAAGAAGGTGCAATTTTCCTCTTAATGAAAAATTAAGGTCTGCTTTGATCATGTGGAAAGCGTAAAGTAAGCTAATGAAGCAGCTTGAGTACATTAATTCCAATATTCTTCATAAGTAAATACACAGCATCGCTCCTTGTAGGTCCATAGGATCTAACTACAATCTCACAATAGAAACCCACAGAAGAAAGAGCAATTAATTTAGCAATGAATTCAAAGAGCTGAAAGAGGATGGTGTCATGCTTGAGAAATATCATTTATGCTCTTTGTGTACAGTGTACACAGCGTACTTTCTACACCTTTTCATCAGAGACAGAACTAAGTAGACAAGCTGGCACGCACTTTCCTGCTCTGTTAATAAAGTCAAGAGTTTCAAGCACAGATTGAAGATACTGATAGAGCAACCTGCAGTGTGTGCAGGAGGATGGCTGGATGTGTATTGTAGGAAACGCAGCCATGGTGATGCTCTGCTGAAGAGTAGGACATGCCCCCTGTGTGGATTTGTCTAGGGAGAAGTAGAGGGATGCCCTAGTGGAGTCTGAGATAGGTGATGGGTTGGGAGCTAAACCTACTGTTTGGTTGTCATAAAAAGTAATGCCCTTGAAAGGGAAAGGAGGATTTTTGATGCAGGAAGCGTGGCAGAACTGTTGCTCCTGATGCTGGTGCAGAGCAGAGCTTTAGGCAGCCTGTGGGCAACTTCAGCAGGTGCTTCTTGGTAAGGGATTGCAGTTTGCCAAAATGCCTGAAGTCAAAGCACATCTCTGCCTCGTGTAGCTTAAATGTCTCTTTCAGGAATACATCTTTTGCATCTGTTCAGGGGAAAAAAGGATGGTAAAGCATAGTAGCACCCATCGATTGCTGTGGAAGAAGTTTGTATTGTTTTCATTGCTCCATCGCTGGCAGTGTTCAAGACCGGGTTGGACAGAGCCTTGGGTGGCGTGGTTTAGTGGGAGGTGTCCCTGACCATGGCAGGGGGGTTGGAACTGGATGATCTTAAGGTCCTTTCCAGCCCTAACTATCCTATGATTCTATCATTCTAATGTAATGGTTCAGCTGCTGAAGTAGAACCAGAGCTTGCCAGAAATGAGGAACGTTGATACCCATTAGCATTTGAGGGCTGTGTTTATTTAAGAACCTCTCAGGAGATACAAATATTATTGCTACTGTGAACCTTGCAATAGAACTGTGAATAACTTCTTTTGGAGCTCCAACAGTTCACTAAATAGTGAGAATTAATAAGTAGATGTGCAGTACAGCAGAAAGCCTTGTGGGCAGCTCCCAGCACACACATCCTCTTGCCTCGTGAAGACCAGCAGCATGGGATGAGCTGGGATGAGCAGATGAAGCTGGATGGGAGGACCTGCAGCAGCCAGCCGTGCTGGAAGTGGGATCCAAGGCACTATGAAACCCGGAGCTGGCCTGGTACGGAAGAGGTACCCATTCCCCAATAAATACTGCTCTCACTGAAGCTAGAGAGAAAACTCCCACTGATAGAAATGCGAGCTTAAAGTGGCAAGATAGGAGAAAAGAACAGAGGAAGGAGAGTACAGTTCTGAAAAGGCCAGCCCATCAAGGATTTGGTTTTTTTATACCTCAGTGTATGCACAGATGTGTCTAATTGAAGGAGAAAAGTATTAATTGAGTTCAGAGTAAAGCGTCAAGATGTATTTTGAAAAGCATTGAAATGTTTTGATAAGTTCTGGAGCACTTCAAGGGGTGGCTTGGGTTTTCTTCCTCGCTTAACTTGATGTCAAGAGCATCTCTGCAATGTGAAAGTAGATTGTATCTTGAAAAGGCATCTCAGCTTACATTGACTTGGCTGTCATTTTCATGCTAATAGGTTATTAAAGGCTGAGTTAAATTGAAGACAGAACCTGTAGGGTCTGTTTAAGGCATCATAAATATGAATACTGCTGTCTCTTATCTTCTATTTTTATCAAGAAAAAAGTAAACCCATCATTTTTCCTCTGAAGCTCTTATTAAAAGAATTAGCATGTTAGTTGTTTGCATGGTGTTTTTTCTTTTCTGAGAGTTTCCACACTTGGTGATGTGGTCTTACCCTCTGTGGACAGACAAGCATATTTTGCACCAAGGTTGCTGACACAGATGTGATTGATGGCACCTGTGCTACAGGAGGTCTGGCTGTGCTGAGCTCTGGACAGCAGGGAAGGCTCTGCCTCGGCAGTCCCCACCAGAAAACCAGCAGGAAGCTGTGCCTGCCTTCTGCAGGAGCTTTAATTTGACCGATGTGCTTTGCAGTGTCAGGACCCAGCAATGTCAGTTATGTGACATCTACCATCCTGGGCTGTCACTGGAATTGGAAAGCAGGAAAACACATCTTTAGAGTCAGCTGAGTCTGACAGAATTAATAGCTATGGCAATCTGGTCTTTCAGGTGGGGAGTGTTTCACTTTACTTATGGTCCTTGATGTGTTCCTTTTGCTTCCACATGGAAAAAGCATATGAAATCTGGGTGTTAGAGTAGTTCAGGATGAGGAGAAGGAATCCACCTGTAATGCTTCAGTGTGATTTTCAAACTCTGTGCCAAGAATCCAGTTCTGTTAAACACTGTGTTTTGATGTTTATGCACAAGACTGGGAGATAAATCCATTGTCTCAAAAAATTCGTGCTTCTTGCTGTTGCCTCTGTCTGGCTTCCTCACCTTTTTCTGGCACAGTCCCATGCAGCAGTTTTGATGATGTGACAGGAAAATGTGAAGCATTTAGAAGGATTTGTTCATTTTGGATGCTTATGGAAATGTTTTTGCATCAAGAGTAACATTCATTAACACCTACTGCAGCGATTAAACTAAGTAAAGGTAGTTAATATTTATGTGGCATTTTGCAGGAGTATGATGATTAATTCCTATATGATTTTCTATAGATAAACTTAATAGGAAATCCATGAATAAATAAACAAGCCACAAGAAAGACAAAGTGGATGGGAGTATTTTGCATCTCACTGTCCTGCTGCTGCCATATTGCAGAACGAAGGCAGTGGAAGTTGCGATTCTCCATCAGAGGAAAGTTTCTTACTCCTTACTCTGGTTTCTTTATATTCATCACTCTGTCTTCTGTACTTTAGATCTGTATTAATGGATGTTTGTTCATTCTTCTGTAAATGGAATAGGTGGATTGCAAGTAGTTACTTCAGAGTGCAGGTCTGCACAGCCAGCAAGGCCACATGCAAGTGAGATTCGCCAGAAGCGAAATCAATTGGTTAAATGTTGAATATTTCAGAGGAGTTCAGTGCTGCACATGAACAAAGGCTAAAGATGCTGTAATGTGTCCGAGCTGTTTTTTCCAGCTACAAAAACATATCTGATGGGAAAATAGCACTGCTTGAGCAAACAGTGCCACCCAAAAAGAAATTAATTACTGAAATGGCAGGTCTCAGTCCTCTAATAACCCATCTCAGATGCTTTGATAGTCTGTAAATTGTTGTAATGCCACTGTGCTGCAGAGCTTTGACGAAGGCATTGATTAAAGCTTAACCCGTCTGAAACACATTCCCAGTTGTCCGAATGAGTTGGGCTTTGGCAGGGTACAGGCAATGTTAATGCCAGCCGTGCTCCCATGGGGACCTGCAGTCTGTCAGTGTGTTTCTAAGCTGCATAACGTGCATGTTCCTGCTGTAGTCCAAGAGAAGCTGCTGCTGTGGTGTTCAGCTCCTGCAGGGTCTGTGCTGTGGAGGGATTCAGCAGGAGGCATGGCCATTAGCATTGTGCTGATGTCCCATGGGGATGAGGCTTTGTGTTATGGCCACAGGGATTCCCCTCAGTGCATAGCCAAGGTGATGCTCTATAAATGTGGGACTGCTCCTGTCTAAATCTCAAGGACTTGTTATTTTTTTAAGGGTTCTTTTACATTCTTTATTATTCCTTAAGGGTTATTAAACATCAGCAGCTTTAAGGCCCATAATGTGCAGGAGCTCTTCTGTCCTTGAGCAAATGTATTTCTCTTGTATATAAAGATATGCCCCTTTCTCTCTCCAAAGACTCTTGCAGTATACCCTGGTTAGTGTTTTAGGAGAGCTAACAGGAAGAATACATTACCATGGGTTTATATTTTAAGTTAAGTATGACAGACAGCCTTGGTCTGCAAATGTCCATAGTCTTTTTATTGTCTTATGTGATGTTAAATGCTCTTTGTGAACAGTCTTTTCAATGCTTGCGAGAAGTTCTTGGCTGTAAAAACCTTTAGTAGTAAAATAGATTAAATTCCCTCTTGGAAAAAAGGATTAATTTTATTCCTTCTATTCTACCATAGTCCTTCCAAATTTTTATTGGAGAAGACATGAAATAATTGTGCAGACTTTTCTGAGTTCCAGTGGGACAGCACTTGCTAACCAAATGCACTGGCTTTGGAGCCTTTCCATACTCAACTCCCTCTGCATACAGCTATATACATTTTCTCCTTTTCTGTATCCATTTTGTATTCAGCAGCAATGAATTAAATCTTTTGCACTCACCTTGCTTCTGTGGTTGCTATCTCTAAATACTTATCTGTGATGCTTTGTGTTGTCCCTTTGGCTTGCGGGGAGTCCAGCAATGACCTGCACAGATAACTGCGTAGCATCTGGAATTAAAAGCACTGTAAAATGCAACTAAATCTATAAAGAGATGTGTATAAAAAAATAGGTTTTTCAAGTTTGCTGGTAAGTGTGGGTGTAATCTTCTGAAATGAGTTAACCTCAACATGAATATGTTGCAGACAGTTCTCACCTCATCAAAGAGTGGCACATGGATACCACAGGCTATTGGGGTTTTGAGGACCATGGGGAGGTGGCTGCTGCACTTACAAGAATGAGAGTTTTATCTGACAGCATGATGTTGAGTTCTGGCTCGATATTATTGCTTAGAAACTTCCTGATGTGGTGCAAAAAACAATGTCTCCCAGGTGGGCCTTCAGGATTATCTTAACTGATAAGGAAGCTGATTGTCTGTCCACCAGTTGTGCTGTGAGGAAATCCCTGTTCTCAACATAGAACTAGTTCTTGTTTCCAGGGGCAGGAGCCCTGATCAAACCACAGGGGGGCTTCGGCACTGAAAATGTCCTGGGAAATGAATGATTTTTCTCATCCTTCCTTATCTCTTTTCCTTTTTGATTCAGAAAATGCTACAGATTTGCCAAAGGGTGATGCCTCTTTTGACGCTGATGGTGTCTGACACAGCATTAATGTGTAGTCAGACATGAAAAACAATGCAAGTAGCATTGATTTGTTGTTTTCCAGGTTGGTTAAGTTCCTTCCTACTGAGGAAAGGGATTTAAATGTAGCTTGGCAGGCTGGAGGAAATAAATACAACCAGGAGTTCTTGTTCCTACTGATATTAATGGCAAAACTACCACTGCTTTCAGGGGATTCCAGATGGAACTCTGATGATGCTTCCAGGGGGAAAAAAGGGATTTTTAGTTTCTCTGCCATTGTGGTAGGTGTTATATGCAGTATTTGCCATCCACACTCACACTTTGACTCTGATTTCATTAAATTCAGCAGTACTGTACATGGGGCAAAGATGAGCAGGGGTATTACATGCATTCCTATGTAAGTAATCAGAATTAGAGTTCCTGGGTGTAATGTTTGCCCTGGATGAGACTGAATGGTTCTCATGCATTTCTTGTCACACTGTGAACTTTTGCCCACTTGAGCTTTGCTCCATTCTTATCCTCCAGTGGTGTTCCCAAGATGGAATGTGTCGGTGGTACTGCAGAGCCGAGGCAACGCACATCACTGGGACATCAGTGGGATCTCTGTGACCCAATTCCCTTTACTTTGCTATTTCATGTATGTAGCAAACTGCTTTTGAAAACCTCATCTTTGTCCCAAGCGTGGAGGTGCTCAGCCGAGGATGTGGCAGCGGCTGCTCCTCGCTGCTCTGCACACACAGCCCTCTTACTGTCCACACTGTTATGTTCTTGCAGTGTGAATTGTAAACAGGGATCAAATTTTATGAAGGATCCCATTCCCAAACGCTCAATG
>JAOEHX010025489.1:0-25524 GCA_025448015.1 Bolborhynchus lineola | reverse complement strand
CACTGTTATGTTCTTGCAGTGTGAATTGTAAACAGGGATCAAATTTTATGAAGGATCCCATTCCCAAACGCTCAATGTGGTTTTCAAATTGGGGTTTACAAAGCAGAAGCCAGTGGCAGCAGGTTCATGTGGCACTACTTTTCATTAAAACTAGGGGTAGTTGGTCCATGCTGGATTAGGAATGTTCCTCCTTCTTGCATTCTGTAATGTTTTTTTATGAAGTTTTCCATGTTAGGTTTCTGTCTGGGAGGTTTCCAGGCCTTGCTACCCCTTAGGGATGTGTACCTTAGGGGGTTGCTGATCCATGTGGCTTCTCAGCGGGTCAGAAGATGCATCCGAGTCTTCTATGTAACACCAGAAAATCACAGCATTACATAAACTATGTGCTTGCAATGCTCCATATAATCTAAAACATATTTCTGAATGGACTTTTTAGTTGTCAGTGGATGTGGGTGCTTTGTCAGACACTGACTGCATCAGGCACACTAATGAAAGGGGCCCTGGGTTTGCTGGTTTGGGATTGAAACTGGTGCTCATTTCAATTAGCAGGAGGGAGTAAAGGTTGGTGTTTCCTGCAGAGTTGCAATGAGCTGAGCAATTAAAGCAGTCTCATCCTTTGTGTCTTGAAGTGTCAGCCTCAGAAGTCGATGAAGACTGCCTAGCTCCAAAGCAAGCACCTTGTTAAAGTGCTGGAGGAGTGAATGCTCCAGACTTGTTCTGGATGGAATGGAGGGTTTGCAGTGCGGTCCTGTTAATGGCACAGCTGATGCTGCCTCTGCTCTGCTCAGCTGAGACACCAAGGCTCCATGCTGATGGACAGGGGCTGTGCTGGGGCGGTGTAACCACACCTGAGATGCAGCACTGAAGGTCTGTGACTCCCAGATGTTTTAAATGTAAAAGTCATTATGAGGATCAAGAAGGGAAACCTTTGCTGGGTGGTTCTGCAAGCAGCTGGTGTTAGTGGAAAGGATCTCAAAGGTAGAATCACTTTGTACCTAAAATGTTTTGGATTAAAAACCTGTAAATTTGATGCTTTCAAAGTTTTGGTTTTTGTGCTTCATTTGGAGTAAGAAATCCATTTCTTCTGTGTAACTTATTGACCCCTAGGGGATGTGGATCATTGTGTGAATGCAATTAGGCTCAGGTGTGGTTGGAGCAGGAGCAAGGCTGAGTCTTGCTAACACGTTGCATCTGAGGGTGCTGACTGGGGAAGGGGTGGGGAGCACCTTCTGCCCTGATAAATACAGGCTCCTTGCGGTTGCTGCCTTGCTGTTCCTCTGTGTAGTCATACAGAGTTGGGAAAGTGGTTTAGGAGTAAGAAGCAGGAAGCAATACACCAGGCAGAGGTGAGTGTTCTAGTAGTATTGCCCACACAATTCATGTGGTTGGTGTCTGGCATGACACAGTGGCAGGTATTGCTTCCCAGTATTGAGGACTCTACGTGGTCTGCTCTTTGGAGAGACATGAGTAGTGAGATGGCTCTGCTGAGCTTTCAGGCTGAGTTGGGTGCGTTTGGCCAATGCTCTCCAAGTAGTCATGCACTATCTGTGGTGTGTTTAGTCTCCAGAGTGGGTCTAAGGGGCCATGTTGGGTGTGTGGTGTGAGTGGGGTTTCTGGATCCCCTCCATGAAGTGTGCAGGGGACAGGCTGAATGCTGGGTCTCTTTTGGCAGCAGAATTAATGAGAGGTGAGCTGTGAGTGCTGGAAGACATCATTCTTGCTCCTGCTCTAACTGCAAAACAAAGTAAGCCTCAGGCGCAGGTTCATGTTGTGTGATGGGTGCTTTCTGCTGCTGGAGGAGCAGTGGTGTGCCCGGGGCTGTGCTCCTCTGCTCCCACCAGTGAGGTGAGGCAGAGCCCAGTGCTTGGAGCATCCGTGTGCGATCCAGGTACTTCAAGGTGTAACTCTGATTTGTGGTGCAGGACTTCTTTCCCCCTAGGTCAGCAAAGTGCTGCTGCAGCAGGGATGCTTTGTTCTCTTCCGAGTGTGATTTTGGGTAACTCTTTACTATCCATAGCTTTCTAATAGCTTACAGGAATCATTGCAGCAGTATCAGCCCTGTGCATCACGTACCATTCTGACCCTATTGCTTACACTGACACTGATCTAAAACTTCCCTAATGCTTAGTTTTGCTTAGGTTTATTGTTTGTAGTGAGGCATCCATCACTCTGCTCATATCATAGTTGTGGAATGACTTGGGAAAATCTGATGTTCTTCAGCAGAGAAGAGGTTAAGGAATACTTTAAAGTTTCATGCAGAGATGCCCTTTGGTGCAGAAAGGAGATGCAGAAGTCCTCCATGTGGTTGTTCAGGTTGGAGTATGGGATTTTGGTGTATTTCCCCCCCTCCTCCGTGTTATCATTACTCAGCTGCAGGATACCTAACTCAAGGAGAGAGATCTTATCAAGTCACTCATTAAATTGCTCAAAATGTTAGCTGGATCCAGATGTTCCACTAATTTTAACACTACATCAATATAAGGTGGCAGCAGGGATGCCATCTACTGTGTTTTGTTATTCGGGAATAACGTAGTCCAGAGCTTTCCCTGAACTTCATGGTACATGGAGGTTCAGGTGTTGAGAGAAGCACTGAAATGCCTAATTTAAATTCTTCTCCAGCTACTGGAAAAAAGAAGATAAATCATAAATAAACCTAAATTATGTCCTGCTGCAGTTGCAGATTCCTCTCCCCACCTCATGTAGTAGAAAAATGCATGTTGTAAATCCCATGTGAAGCGCTTTGAGCTGGCAGTTCCTGTGGCTGCGTTAAAAGGGATGCTCGCTGCTGTATTTCAAACCTGCACCCTTTATTCCCTACCTCCAAGCATGCTCTTGGGTACATGAACAGTTTGTCTGGATGATGTGCTCTGCAAGCTCAGATAAGAGTATTAGATCATGACCTAGCGAAAAGGGAGAAAAGCCTCATAACTCAGGGGACCTTGTGCCCTCAGATAATGCGGTGCATCGCTCAGCACATCTGGGATGCAGCCCCATCTCCCTGGGAGTACTGAAATGAAAAAGTGCTGGTGCTGCTGGGGGAACAAAAAAAAGGAGCGATTTAGGCCTCTTTGGGGTGTTTTTTTAGGTGACTGGGTTCTGAGGCTTCAGCTATCTGCTTTAACCTCCTTATTCTGCTCTGAAAGAGAGAAGGGAGCAGCTATGTCAATGTTACCACTTCCCATCATACCTGCTCTACTTTGCTGATGATGCTTGTTGGCTGAATCAGAGGGAAGGAAAAACACCTTTTCATGTTGTGATGTGCTCACCAAGTTTTGGGTTTCAAGAATAAATTGGGAAGTATCTCATCATCTTTGTACTGTGGATGTGCTGAATCTGCACATAGGATGTAGAAAAGGACATTCTGACTAAGGATTGAGGCTCTGTGCTGATGCTGACTTCCTTTTTAACGCAGCTTAGCTATACTTGCCAGCTGAGCACAACACAAAGGAAGCAAATCTGGCATTAGGGCATTAAGTACAGAAAAACAGTGCTTGTACTGGTAACAGTGTGATGGCATCTTAATACTTGCAGGGTGATGTAAAGCCAAGAGGATGATGGTGATTTGCATTAACCCTTTTGCTTTAGGGATCTCTGTCTTCATGTTGTCGTGTCTGCGAGATTCCTGTGTCGGAAAGAATTTGGCTGAAGAGCAGGAGCCAGGCTGTAGGCTTGGCTTGGGCTTTCTAGGTTATGCATTCACCACATCTAATTCTGCATTTGGGTATTCATTGTATTTGGCCTCTGCAGCTATTCCTAGGATGTCTCTAAAGAGGGACAGAGGAGATAGAGGGTGAATCAGTTGAAAAATGTAATGTACAGGTAGGACTTTTGGCAGCCCCATTCCCAGTGCCTCACCTTGATCTTGGGTTCGTGAGATCTGTCATTACTGGGAAGTTTAGGTTTTCCACTGAAAATACACGCTATGGATGAACCTGGGGATGGTGGGAGGAAGCAATCACTGTTCTGGTTTCTCTTGTTTCAGTAAGGAATATTGACTAAAAGCTGGTTTAGATTGAATGATCGATTAACACCCCTCAGCACGCACACACTGAATTAATTTGATAATCCCTTGTGTAAAGTCAGTGGGAAGAAGAATACTTTTTGTTGGTTTGCAACAGGAAAGAAGTATATCCTCCAAAGGTAAATGGCACAATAGATCAAGATTCACAGCTGCATCTCCAAAACTTTGTGCCATTGCTGGACTGTATTTTCATAAGAGATGCTAACACCTTTTTCTTTCCCTTTCTTTCCTCCTTTTATTAATAGGTAGCACTTTCACAACCAGAATTCCATTAGAAAAGTCTTCAAGGTGTGATTTTTTTTGTTGGTTTTCTTTTTCTTCATGCTGTTAGCATGCAATAGTTTGTGTTGGACTGATGGTTCCTGGTGAAATCCAGTGTTAAGCAAGCTGCTGGTGTGAGGCAAGGTTGGGGGTACCGAGCTAAGGGAGTGTTTGCTCCGTGCCATAATGGAGCTAATGGTATTACACTCAGGACAGCTGTGGGTACATCTGGTGTTAAATTACCGTTATTTAAAGTTTATGATGCGAGAGACTGCCAACTCTCCCACTTGCAGCATATAAATTATGTCAATGGCTCGTGCACTTTTTTTAACCCTGATTTCTCTTGAATTATGGATGATGGACAGGGCCAGAATTTGCTTTTAGTGTTCCCTTGTGACTGTCTGTGTGCTGAGTGCACTGAGCAGTCATAATCTCAGTGTGTGCAGTCAGGGGATGCATAATGCAATTTGGGTAGGGACCATCTAGCTTGTATCCTAACCATTAAGGGAGTTATAACAACTGGAACTCGGAGCTATTTTAGGGCAGGGTGGGTGCTTTGATGCCACGTCTGTGCAAAGAAAAACCACTGCTGAGGCTGGAAGGGTTTGTACTTGTGAACTTCGTGTCCCAGATGTGTTTTTGAAAGCCAGCGTGATGTCCCCTTTCAAGAGAGCCCTCCATTGTGGAGATGAGAGACCGTCTTCCAGGCTTTATTGTGGGAGGAATAATAGCTCGTGTCTTTAATGAAAATGTTATGATGGGCTTGCTTTGAAGTTTTCAAGCCCAGTTGTGCGGTGGTGGAGTGCATTCATCGAGGCATACACGGAGTTGAGTGAATGGTCTTGTGTGGGTAGAGAACAGGTTTGACTGGTGCGAATTAAAGGAGTCCAGAGCTGGTGGGGACTGTGGCGAAGGGGCTGGTGTTGCTGTGATTGTACTGCTCCCCTGAAAGGGGAACACTTTAAAAGACATTATAAAAGACTTTCCTGCAGTGTGTCGATATCAAAGTGCTTTTGCAGAAGCAAGTTAAGGCGCTGCCATTTTAAGATAATTTCCTCAGCATTTATTGAATAATACGTGTGTTAAAGTGTACTAAAAATGAGTATTTGTAAATTTATATAATTTATATTATGAACAGCTACAGACACTGACAAACAGTGTGTCTGCACTCCTGTTGTTGCATTTGGAGTCTCCATAAATGTTAAGACTCTTTTTTCAGGGTTAAATATGAAGACAGCTTTGCTCATGAGTATATTGATTTTCACAAGCATCGGGTCTTTACTCAAACAGCCCTGAAGTCTCGCACTGCATTAACTTGATCTTTAAGAATAAGGCGCAAGCTCTTTGCACTGGGTGGAGTCTTGTCCTTGCTGGTAGTGCTTGAAATGCCCAATGGTGGGAGGTTTTAGGCTTAAATTGTGCTTAGAATGAAGGTAGCAGAGGTTAGAGCTGTGGAAATGGCTGGCTCGTAGAATCATAGAATGGTTTGGATTGGAAGGGATCTTAGAGATCATCTAGTTCCAACCCCTACCGTAGGCTGGATGAGTGCGTTCAGGTGTTGTGACAAGGGGAAAACCACAGCATTTGGTATCAAAAGTTTTTCAGGGCTGTGAAGCTTAAGGAAGTGAACTTTGGTTTGGCTCAGAGATGGGATAGAAACTTCTTTTATGTGGCCATGTAAATCCTTCTGCAGGTCCTGTTGCAGGAGATGCTGCTGTAGCATCTATAGATGATGCTGTAGCAGCATCAGGACTGGCCTGCGGAAGCCAGTAGGAATTGCTGTATGCTTGGCCTTCAGCCTGGATGTGTTTGTAATACCAAGGGTAAAATGTTTGAACATATAATTAGAGGGTTTATTAATATTAAGCGTTGTATAACAAACACATTTGCAAATAATGACTTCATAACGCTGCCTAAATCATTGCTTTAGAAATAGCTGGAACATTACCTTATTAGAGTAATGCTTCTCTCAAGTATGCCATCAAAGCTTTACTTTGGTTTATGTTTTCTTAATTTTTTTCCTTATGATTTTTCTTTCTACGCTGCTGTTCTGGCATTGAAGGATATCCAGTCAGTCAGCAATAAGATATATGAGCTAAAAATACTCTGGAAGCACTTCCAAAATACTGAAGCCTGTCACATACACACATGTAAGATGCATTTTATACATGCAAGATGCATTTATTACTTATGATATGCATTTTAATGGGTGCAGTTCATTAAAAAAGTACAGAGTGGTGCCTGCTCTTCACCACAAAGAGCCACTCAGTCCCCAAGACACTTTGCAAGTGTAGACATCTCCAAAGGAAGCCGCTTAATCCTTGCGTGAGTAAATATGATGTTAATGTTCTGTGCTTTGTTGTGTACTGTGATCTAATTGAGATTTAATGCATTCTGCCTTGTCCCTTCCGTGGACTCCCTTTGGACTGTGCAGTACAAAGCTTGGTGTTAGCAGCTTTCTTTGCTGTATCCCAGTTTATGTCTTCAGAGACATTTGGGCATTTATTGCTTAGTTTGTGTGCATGGAATAGTTGTGCTGGGAAAGATGTGCAAGGAGGGAACAAACAAGATCCTTGCTTTTCTCTTCAAAATGCAACATTTGCTTGAAGCAAGACTTTTGAATTAGGGTTTCTTTTTTTCATTCTCCCACCTCTCCTTTTAATAACTATGTATTTGCTATTAATTGTTTTAACTACATCTGCACTGCACGTGATAGTGTCTCATCCAACAGCAATATTTTGGTATAACATCAGTTTAGATTGCCAACACAAATGTGCATAACAAGTCCAGGGGGAGAAAGTCTCGAACAGCCTTTTCAGCCTGGTAGCTCTGGCAAGGGTGGCCCTGTGCTTGTGCTGGCTTGTGAATGCTGAGTCCCTGTTTGGGTGGTCACCCTTTCATTGCTGACCAGGGATGTGCTTCGGGTTTTCCCATTTAAACCCAAGACAAACAGTGTTTCTCCTTGCCTCTAGACCCTATTCCTTGGAATCTGAGCCCGGTTTCTGATGGGGGGGCATTTACAGGGGAAGAGATGATGTAACGTTTAATTTTTCATGTGTTTTATCCACTTCAGCGGTGCTGTTGAGTCGGTTACAACTTTAAATGAGAACTTCTGGGAAACCGTGTTTTGGTTCATGATCACGCACTCAGACCAATTTGTTCTTCTCGTGTCCCCTTTTTCTCCTCTCTCCCCTCCTCCCCAGCTGGTCATTCACTCATTTCTTGGTGAGACCTGAGGGATTTCTCTTCATTGACAGCTTCAGACCTTCTTTCCCCTCCTGAAATGGGCACTGTGCGTGTTCTTCCACCTGAGTAGCCTGGAGGCAGCCATTTAGTGCCTGCAAGTGGTGTTGGAGTCAGTAAATCACCCTCAGGGATCCCCGCCGAGACCTGCTCTGCAAGAGCAGCTCCGGTTGGCATCAGTAAGGATTAGAACGGGAATAGTTGGCAGCTCTGGTTTGTACTTCAGCTGGAGACAGGTATTTCCATTGAGAAGTACAGGGGTTTAAGTCAAATCTGTGCTACATTTAATGCAGACAATCTTCAAATAAAAGAAAAACTTATAAATGTTTAAACATTTGCTCTCTCTGTTGGACAACCCCAGCTTGTTGCAGCCTGGAGGTTGTTTGAATCTCCCCATGCTGGGTGCTAAGGGGAGCGGGAGCAGCTGAACACATGCGCTTCAATAGGAGACTCGGAAGCATAAAAATTGAATTCTCTCCTGCCTTTTCCTTTCCTATAGAGAAAATAGGCCCCATTAGTACAGAAAGCTTTGGCAAGATGGTATTTGCAGTCCAAGGCTGGAAAGCAGCTGCCATCCCCAGTGTGTTGTTGAGCAGAGGACTTCACTTTTCACTGCTGCCAGTAATTCTATTTACTATGAGTACAAAATACCATCTGGATTTTGGCTGCTGGGCATGTTCTCCCATTATGAAGGAGTTGAAGCCTTTTTGTTGACCTGACACGAGGGGGGAAGAGGAGGATGTGAAGAAGGCAGTGTTGTCTGCCCATGGTGTGGTTTGAGGAGAGGGCTGAATGCAGTGGATGCAAGCTTTATGTCTAAAGTGAATGTTTTTGCTCGGGTTGTTCAGTCATCCCTTTCACAGCCTATTTGTTTCCTTTGCCAGCTATAGGCTCCAGTTTTGGAGTAGCAGCAGTACCTAAAAAGGGCTACAGGAAACCCAGAGAGGGGCTTTGGCCAAGGGCCCGTAGGGACAGGCCAAGGGGAATGGCTTTAACTGCCAGAGGGGAGACTGAGATGAGCTCTGAGGCAGAAGCTGTTCCCTGTGAGGGTGCTGAGCGCTGGCACAGGGTGCCCAGAGAAGCTGTGGCTGCCCCATCCCTGGCAGTGCTCAAGGCCAGGTTGGACACAGGGCTTGGAGCATCCTCATGGGCATCTCTGCACATCTTGTGCTCCTTTGTTTGTGTAGCTGTGCAGTATCCATGTGCATCAGCCTAACATGAAACGTGCCCCGCACAGAAACTCTGTCTATTCCATTCTCTTTCTTAAAAGAAAGCCCCATAATGCTGCTTTTGCCCAATATATTCTGATGTTGATGACTGATGGATGCTGCTTACTCCTGCTTTTGATCCCAAGCTTCTCCTCTTCTTCTATTCAATGTGACCCTCTTGTTTTCATTTGGTGCCTTTGTTTTCAGAAGGAAACAATGTTTTGTTGATTTTTATCAGTGCTTGGTTTTATTCCTTGTTCAGAGCACTTCGAAGGGGAGGCAGTGAATGCGCGTACTCTTATTTTACATGTGTCCTTTCAGGTTCAGCTCTCCACACGCTTTCCTGGTGAAAATGAATGAGGAGAGCAAGCTTCTGTCTTTGTTTAGCAGCAAGATAAGTCCTCAGTGGACTTTGCTGCATGGCTGTGGACCAGAACTGATGCTGTGAAGAAGGATGAAGCTGGTTGTGGGTGGCTACAGGGCTTTGTTCTGTATAGGCCTCTGATTCCCTATGCAATTCCCAAAGCAGATCCCCATTGTGCAAATGAAGGAAATTCAGCTCAAGTGAATGGTTGAAACAAACGCATCCGCTGCAGAAACCCTTCATTTGTGACTGGTTTGTATCTGGTTTCTCTTCTTGGTGTTTTCTTTTGACATCGTGAGTCTCAGCCTGAGAAACCAGTTATATTCCTGCTCCTCAGATTAAACCAAAAGCAGTTACCAGTGGCTCAGTGCTAATACTGCATTCCTACACTGATACCCTCAGAGCCAGTTTTAACAGTATGAGAAGTTTAAAGGGTTTTCACTTTCAAAATGGCCTTTTAGAAGGTTTTTCATTTTACTGCGTTATCCTTTCAATAGGCTATAACTCTTCCCATCAGGTAAATGCACATCAAACTGCTTCCTTCAGCACAGAGCAAATGTGGAGGGAGTCAGAAGGTTTGTAATGCAGTAGAAAATGGCATTAATTCTTCTGTCCTCCCCTGTGTAAGAAGCATGTGGAGAAGTAACTGCTGGAGGATAAGTGGGAATAAGAGAGATGTCTTTTGTTTAATTTAGGAGCTTAACTTCTTGGTTCATATATTTCTGTTTGGCGCAGGTTGGGTGATTTGGCAGGATGATGGAGAGTGGATGTGTGCTGGGGGTATTTGTCCTGGGAATAGGAAGAGATCTTAAAATCTGGTGTTCAGGAGGAAGATTGTTAGCCACACTGTCTTTAGAAAGAGATAAATCTTTGATCACAGCTGGGATAGTTTCCTTTATTGATAAAATCCTCAGGAGGGGGATGAGAAATGCATGTGCCATGAGGATAGAGCCTTGAAAGGCTTGGTAGTGACTGCAGGCTCTTAGGTCTGGGGTGCATTTGCTGGCAGAGACCAACATGTCAAGATCTTCTCCTATATGAAGTTTTTGTGCTTTAACATTGCCCCCAGATGAAGCAGATAATGAAACAGAATGGTGTGTCCACAAAATATGGGAGTGCTGGGCTGTAACCGTGTCCTTGGGATAGACAGCAAATAGAAAACTAGACCAGTGGAGAACTGCAGAATTAACATCAGGTGCAGAAGAACTGGATGCGATTGCTTAGAAAATGGTGTTTCTCCTTATTTCTTAGTCTCGGAAAAGAACTTTGTTAAAGATAACATAGAATGGGAAAGGGGAATGAAAATGGTTATCAATTGGGATTTTGCTGTGGCAGTGTTTCAGGCTCGCTTGGAGAAACCTGCTCTAGTGGAAGGTGTCTCTGCCCATGGCAGGGGATTGGAACTGGATGAGTTTTAAGGTCTCTTCACACCCAAACCAGTCTGTGACAGCTGATTTATAAACCCATCCTTTCTTCTGTATCCCAACGCAAATGTAATACATCCTCGTTCAGTAGTTGCACGATTGTAATTCTCCCCATAATGGACTTGTTTGGTTTCTGTCTCACACTTCTGTTATATGGTAATGCTCCTGTGCTTGTAATCTATGAGCCTCTAAGGCACCTAGTCAGGAAAACATAAATGAAATATCTTAGGGGAAGAAAAAAGAAGTTAAAAGACACTATGAAACCTCAATAGTTTCAAGCAGGAAGCTTATGCTGATTTAGATGTGATGCAGGAGTGCTGCTATTCCTGCTGCCGGGCCTGCCGCTTCAATCAAGTAAGGTAGCCATGAGTCAAACATGCATTACACTTCACCCAGAAGTAAAAACTACCCAAATACAAACCACCTGCACTAACACAAACCCCATTACAACTAAATAGCTTTAATACTTTTTTTTAGCCCATGCCATTTATTTCCAGCAAATGGCAACTTTTACAGGAAAACATCAGTGCTCAGGAGTGGAGTCACAAAATGAATCTGGTCCCTAATTTTCACACAGCTGTCTGCCTTCGTTTATGTGTCATAGTGAACGACCGAGGTGTTGCAAGAAAGGGGCAGGAGAAGGGACAGTAAAATGCTCTGTAGATTTATTGTCTTAATGGACCAAACTGTTGTCCCTGGAGGTGGATTTGCAGGCTCGTGCTCGATTCTTTTTCAGGAAGGGGCCTTAAAGCTCCTCCAGTTCCCACCTCTGCCATGGGCAGGGACACTTCCACTAGAGCAGGATGCTCCAAGCCCCTGTGTCCAACCTGGCCTTGAACACTGCCAGGGATGGGGCAGCCGCAGCTTCTCTGGGCACCCTGTGCCAGCGCCTCAGCACCCTCACAGGGAAGAGCTTCTGCCTTACATGTAACCTAGATCTTCCTTGTTCAGATTTGATCACATCACCCCTTGTTCCAGATGGATTCATATTTTGAATATTTCTCCCTTATTGTTTGGGAATTGAATGTGTCTGATGGTGGAGCAGAATGAAGCCCATTCCTCCAAGTTACAAGGCGTTTCCAAGTGACATTAATAACCTGGTAGAATATGGATGTTACTGGAAGCCTGGTATTTAATTGTTGGTGTTTCTGCCTCTGTTACATTTGTGAGCTGTGCTTTAGCATAGCTTTTGAAATGTTTTTCAAGAATGTGACTTCATTTGTAAGGGTCAAACATGTGATCTGCACCTCTTAAAGAGGAGGAAACACTAATGGAAGTGCTGACACAGGCATTGCTGTGATGCCGAGAACTGAGTTCTCTGTAATCCATCACATTGAAACCTCGTGCAGTGGCATTTGTACAACTTGATGCAAGTCAGATGATATTTTTACTAAGAGCAGAATTCAAGAATAATGTAATAAGAAAGCTGGATGGATGCTAGTTATCAAAGGTCATTATCTGTTCCTCTTCCAAGCAAAAATAATCAGAATAATGTTATTGTTTGAGACAAACATGACACTTTTGATGTCTGTACTTCTTCCTCAGTGAGCCTTATAAACTGATGCACTGAATGAGAAAATAAATAGGAAGCAGAAAACATCTTTCTATCCAATCTGAAATAACCTCTGGGTTGTGCATATGTAAGAGGGAAATAGGCATACATTAAATAAACACAATTATTTTCTGGTAAGTGGTCTTACTGCAAAGTAATGGGTTTAAAAAAAAAAAACATAGAAAAAGACATTTCTGTGAGACTGTGGAATACTCCTGAAATAGAAACTTGGCATCTTTTATTCTGGAATCGTTGCTTATGCTGCAAGACATCGTGTGCTTTTAGGCACTATAACACCTAAAATAGCACCTAGCAATGGCCATATGGGTTCCCATGCCACTGCAGCATGGCCCAATACACTTGGTTTATGGATTTCATCTTCATCCAAGTAGAAATGGTCAAAGTGAGGGTAGGATTGGTAAAGTTTTGGAATTAGATGTTGAAAAATAGATGGCAGTGAGAGGCTGCTGCCTTGTATAGAGGAGGTTTGGGGGTAGCATCATGTGTGGAGGTCTCTGGGTTCACAACAGGTTGTGGCTCTGGATGGGTAAGAGGAGGTGTGAGAAACTTGATGAGAGGGAAAGGGGAATGAGCAAAAGGTGATGTGCATGAGCAGATTTAAAGGTTAGTAATGCAGACAGCAGGGGAGATCTGGACTGTTCAGCTTGCCTCCAGCAACTCGCTGGTAATGTAATTGAAGAAATCACCGAGAAAACAGGCAAGTCATCTACTGTTATTTTATTATTGGCTTCTAACCTCCTCAGAGTCTCTGCCACAAGAACTTCATTGAAGGAATAGCAGGAAGATGCATGGCATCGTGCTATTGATTTCTTATGTCTTTTGTAGTAGCCTGTAGAGTGCTAGGGCTTGCTGTGCTGGTCAGAAGATGAAAGGCCCCTGAAAACAAGGAAGAGGAGTAAGGCTGGTCTGAGAGTAAGAGTGAAGGAATGGGGCAGGCAGAAGATTGATGAGCGAGATTAAAGGCAACTGGCCAGATTTTGAGCAGTGACCTATGGGAATTTCACTGCCTGCCTTCAGAAGATTATGTTCTTCTGATACAGGGTTTTACCAAAGAAGCCAAAGAATTAATGTGATCTGTTCCTTCCAGATCTGATACTGGAAATTTTCTGCATTCTTTGGGCTGCGCAATGCTGAGATAATTAAATACATGATCAAGTAAAATATGTGTGTGCACGTGCGTGTTCAGTGTTCAAGGCCAGGTTGGACAGGGCTTGAAGCAAGCTGCTCTAGTGGAAAGTGTCCCTGCCCATGGCAGGGGGTTGGAACTGGGTGAGCTTTACGGTTCCTCAGATCATTCTATGATTCTATGATACACAAACTCAGCTTCACTCAGCACTAAATACAGGTGCCCAAGGAAACATTAAATCCTTCTGACCACTGCAGGCAGATCATCTGCTAACGTGGTGCCTTTTCGTGGCTGGATTTATATAGAGACCCGCTAGGCAGCTTGCAAATGCAGGGCGAAGTGTGGCATGCACAGGAGATGCGCAGCAGTCCAGCAGGTTTAGGTCCATGTCTATATTTGCTGCACAGGAGTAATGTAATAAAATTGACTTCAATATGCAGCTCCTATCATAGATAACTTTAGGTAACCATTTAATAAAGTGCAATTTTGTGAATTGCCCCTTTAGTAGCTCTTCCAAAAAGAGAGCAATCAAGGAAATAGTGCATGGTAAAGTTTCATGGCAAGGATCTAAATATGTATGGTCTCATATATTGGTATTTCTTTCACAGTAGTCTGTTTGCTTTACATAGTTTGGACATTTTGGTTTATACTTTTGTGCCTCTTTTTTCATGCCGATACCCCCACAAACCACAGTACTGTCCAAGAATAATACTTAATGAAGCTTTTGATCTCATAATGGTTAAGTGGATTTTAAACAGGGCAAAAATTAGGCTAATTGTGCTAGGACTAGTGTAGTTACTGGAAATTTTCAAATGTTTTTTCATGGTATGGCCTTTACTGGGTTTCATAGTCCTGACATACAGAGAAAGTCACATTAATCCCCTTTTTCAGATGTGGAAATTGATACAGAGAATTTTCCTGTAATATTGAGTGCTTCCTTGGTTTTATTTGCACAGTCACTGCATGCTCTTACTGAACTTTGGTTGAGCAATTCCAACTTGTTTGTCTTTGATATTAAACTGCAGACACTGATTAAGCAGTCCCCGTGGCGCTGGTGTCATCAGTGTAACTGTTTATTGTAATACTCCTTTACGGAGTAGCTTTTCCTTTCCTTTTGGCGACTCTTTTGTTTTCTGAACTCTGCAGGAGTCCTCCTGAAATAACGTGGCCACCAGGGAAAGTTTCCTCCTTTTTGTTTTGGGGAGGATTTCCGCATCATCTGTGTTTTGTTTCATGAAGAGCAGCTGAATGAGTCAAAGTAACTGATTTGCTGTCTTCCTCTGCTGAGGCTGCTGCGTGCCTGTCTGTCCTGCTCTACAATACAAGCTTCAACATATACACCTGCATGTGCATTGTGTGTGTATACATTTATATGTGCTGTCAGTATATGTTTTTCAGCAGTAAATGATGCTTACAGGTATGACATTTTAGATCATAGGAGAATATTTAATGTAGGAAAGAAAAAATGCTGGAGAACTGGTGTCAAGATGCTGGATGAGTAGCTCGTGACTGTTCCCTCAGTGGTTTACCTCATGGACATAACAAGCTAAGTTTAGAGGCTGAATATTTTTATCATGTTCTAGAGGGTTGGATTTTATTTTGGGGCAACATTTGCAAGGTGCAACATTGCCTTTGAAGAACTTGGCGTCAAACCTTCCAGTTTCAGTTCTACTAGTCTCCAGTGCCCTATAATTAAAGATTCCAGTTTTGGCTCTACTTCTGATGTAATATCTAAACTTCTCCCTTCAGCAATGAAGCTGGATGTCCAGCTGCCTGCAGGAGCTCACTGTTACTCAAAGGCAAAGTGACTTTTTATATATGAATGTCATAATTGAGCATTTCTGTACTGCACAAGCAAGTTCTTACGAGTAGCGATGTGATAGAGCTGTTTGGTTTTTGGCTTTGCCCGTAGGTGTGATGGGTTTGTCTAGTTGTTTTTACTTGAAATCAGTGGCTTCCCTTAAATGCTTTGGGAGCTTTGCTGGAGTAAGGAATAGGGTTGTATTGGGAATAAAGAAAAAAGTCTGATCTGTAACATATTTTGTGGCTTTTGTCTCTGTCTTTAGGAATTAATGCATGCCCAGAGGACATTTCTCCAATGTGTCAATAACATCTTAATTTTCCTTTTAATAAGCCTTATGAAATTCCTGGACTCAGTTATTTACTGCCTGCACCAAGCTGTTGTCGTTTTTCCACTGAAATTCCAAATTTCTCAGGATCAGGCAGAAACTAATGTAGGAAGCGGAGTGTTTTTGTGGGTGTATGTGAATGTATTTCCTCTCTCCATCCTTTTGGCTTTAATACAGTATAACAACTCCAATTTCAGCCATGTTGGATGAACTTAATTAGTGTTGAAAAGTGGCTTGTTTTGCAAGATGATCCATTTTTAACCTGAGTAAATGACTTTGTGACTAATAAATTGAGTAAGTCATGCCTTTTTACATGCAGTGCATTGGGGCTCATAAATACTGTGAGCAGTTCTTTGGGAGTTTCACTTGGCTACCTTTCCTATTTCTGTTTCTAATAATCCTTGTAGGAGTGGGGAATTGAGTCACTTTTAATAATGTGACAAAGAATGACAATGGCATGCTGCACACACCCTTTGTCCTTCCCAGCTCAGGTGCTGCCCATGGGATCACCTTGAGAAGGCATCTCAGGTCCTTTTCCATGGTGCATGGTGCTGCTTTGGACAAATTATCAAAGCCAGCAGTGCTTCTACAGTCCAGTACCTTCCTTCCTCTCTGTTTCCACTGGCTTCATTCTCTTTCGCATCCCTTTACTGTTCTTCCCAAGCAGAGGGTCTGTCTGTACAACTGAGTGTGCTTGTGGGGAGCTTTAATTCTTCAAAGGATTATGCAAATAGTAATTGAATCAAAGAGCTGCTATGAAACATTATCAGATTCTGACAAAGACATCCCATGTTAACATTATGCTTGCAAACACCCAAATTTCAGAAGGCTTGGACTAGTAGAAGTACATCAGGATTCCCAAATATGCAAATCTTTCCTTTCTAGGTGTTTGCAGGTCATCTTTCCTAATCCCTTACCCGCCTTAAGTGTGTTTAAACAGGAATTATGCATCTGAGAGCACAGAAGAAACCAAACTGTGAATAAAATGAATGAGGCATAAACACAGACAAGCTTTCTGTGGTTTCTCCATAGTAACCAGGGTGGATGTAGGAAAGTATTTTGTCTTTTTTTTATAAGCTGGTGCTTAACCAAATCTTTGGTGAATCATGAGAAAATGTAGCATTTGCATTGCACAGGAACAGCATTTGCCTTCAGTAATGCTAAGTTTGCATTAAAAATCAAAACACCAAAAAAGACTTGAGGCTTCAAGAGGGTTTTTGCTGCTGCCAAAGCTTGCAGTAGCTGTTGCAGGAGGGTGCAGCTGTGGCCTGCCCAGATGTGACCTGATGCATGAAATCAGAGCAGCCCACTTTGAATGAGGAGGAAGAAATAACCCTCAGCAAGATGTGTAGTGCAGTCCTTAATGGGTACTAGATCTGAGAGGTCAAGTTTTAGTCATCAAGATGGCAGAAGAAAAGGATTTGCTGTTGTTGTGGCTAAATTACATTGATATAGACAATAAGAGCTCCTGAATCAACATCTTTAGCATCAACAACAGTCTCCAAAACATGTAATTTGAGGCACATTGCAGTGGATATGCCTGTACAGGTGTAGCTCCTGCCATAAGAGGATAAGGATGCTTGACTAGTGCTTCTTCAAGCCCAGACTTTCATGCTGCCTCTATCTAGAGCAGACCCCATGAATTCAGGTGGTCTTGGCAGTGAGGTCTCCTTGAGGTCACAGGATTTGCATTCCTGAGGACATTATCCAGAAATTCTGGACCAGTTAATGGAATAAGTAAAGAACAGTCAGATCCTCCTTCCAGGGACTACTTTTTGCACAGCTCAGAGATGCTTTGACCTTCTAGTTTATTACAAGTCAGGAAAAGTCAATATTTCTTAGCTTGCCAAGTGGGAGGAATTTTAATGAGTTATTGAGTCAAATAGTTAATCCTCCAATACCAGACTTTTTCCCATTCAGATTTACAGCGATAAAAACAAAGGCTTAACAGGGACAGAAAAAACAGGCTTTTGTAGAAACTTCTGCTTGTCTTTGTGTACAGGCTTGAACCTCTGGATCACTAGTAGATGAGACATAGCTGCAACACTGGGACATTTCATATAGACATGAAATGCTGGGCTGGCAGGGACTGTGTCAATGTTAGCAAGGAATTTAGCATGATAAGAAAGGCTCGACAGACTGCAGTAGCTGGTGCTGATGCTCCTCACATCTCCACTACATGTGATAGGGGGTCTTTAGGTGAGATCCAGCCTGCTCTCCTAGGTTGAACTGTTCTGCTGCTTGAAACATCTTTGAAGAGAAGAGCCCTGGGTGCATTTTGGAGGATGTTGTGGTGCTGCAGTTGCTGCAGGAGTTGTCCCATTGGATGCTGGAGCACATCCGCAGGAGTGCATCCGCTTGAGCTTCCTCTGGAAGCTAGCAAGCACTGAAACCTTGGTGAGAGCCAAACCTGCATGTGGTAAATGTAGGCAACAGGGGTTTACGGGTCCAGCCTGCATCACTGGCATGGGAACAGCCAGAGGCTGCTGGAAGTCTCTGTAAGGCTGGCGGCAGGTTGTGCATCACAAAGTGTTTATTCCTGCTTTAATTACGCCTCTTGCAGCATCCATTTGTAATTCCCAACTTTGTGTACTTCAGTTAGCATAGAATCATCTACTTTCCTGCAAATCTTTTTGTTGAGCGTAATGCTAATTATTGCTCTGAATGGTGGCTTGTTTGGCAATGCCCTGTCCTGTATGAATTATGGTAATGTTCTGTTGCAAGCTTTTAAGCAAGGAAACTTCAGAAGCAGAAAATGTTATAGCGCAAGGGCAGCTTCCTTAGCCTTTTAATAGCATCGCACAGCAGATAGTAGAGTAACGTTCAGAACATTATATCCAGTAAATTCTTAAAAGTAGTAGAAAGTTTTTTCATTATATGTCATTATTCAGAACGTAAGGATGCTGATAGCTGCTTTTACAGCGAGAAGCATCTTGCTGTAGTAGTCCCTTGACTTCAGTGTCAGTCTTTCCTGGGGGTTATTATATCAAAAGGCCTCAGCAATTGTCTGAGCTTTCATTGAAACCTGGGTGAATTTTAGCTTTGGGAATGCTCAGCTTCTGGCTTACAGGGTGGAAGTTCGACTATGAATGCAAACATGGATACAAGAAGCTGAAGTGCTGGCACTTAAGGCATTTTGCAGCCAAAAATTGAAGCTCCTTGTGAGTTCTGTGGCTGGAGGAGCGCAGGTTTTCAGAATTGCTTTCGGAGTGTAACTCATGGCCAAAGTTTGGGCGCTCAAGTGCTCTCACTGGCTTTTATCCTAGGGTCTGGTTTCACAAAGGGCTAAAAGAACAAGTGGTCGCACGTCCATCATGTCTCAGTAAAATGTTTTTAGCTCATGGCTTAATGTTGTGATGAGTGAGGTCTGGGAGCACAGATGGAGAGCACATTCTTCAAACTGCTGCTACTCGAAGGGCTGAGCTTTTTGCCTTGGAAGACTTGTGTTGTAGCTCCTGCTCCTGTGCTGATTGTGCTGCTACAGTGGAGAAGTGTGGTCTGAAATTAATTATTGAAATGTACCGAATCAAGGGTTTGTTTCCTAATAATAAATACATGACAAAGTGGCTGCCTCACCCCTGGCAGTGTTCAAGGCCAGGCTGGACGGGGCTTGCAGTAACCTGCTCTAGTGGAAGGTGTCCGTGCCTGTGGCAGGGGGTTGGAACTGGAGGAGCTTTAAGGCCCCTTCCAACACAAGCCATTTTAGGATCCTATTAGGCAAATGTTGCTCATAGCTGATCTTTTCTGCTCTTCCCAGTGCTTTATGGAGAGGATGGCCTGCATGCATCGTGTGAGAAGAAGTACTGTGGCCGGGGGAGTAAATGTGTGGTGAACAAGGACACCAACCAGCCCGAGTGCAGATGCGTGGAGGATTGCAAGTCCAGCTACATGCCCGTGTGTGGATCTGATGGCAAATTTTATGAGAATCATTGTCAACTGCATCGAGCCTCCTGCCTGCAGAGGAAGAAAATCTACATTATCCACAGCAAGGATTGTTTCTTCAAAGGTAGGGCATCATTAAAAATAAATACTTCTGTAGGACTTTCGTCACTTATCTCACCCTAATCCTGATAAATGGCTGAATGGTAGGTGTTATTTCTGAAAGAGAAATTCTTCAAGGATGGTTTACTCTAGGACGCTGTAGAACATAACACAGTGTTTTATGCAGCTATTTAGCTCTTTAGTGTCATCACCACCCAAAATGTAATCAAACTGGGAACTGGTAAATAATTAACATCTTTGTATGCTGTTGTCGTGCTGCTCAGTGCTTTCAGCTGCCAATGTAGTAACTTCTTTGCAGTCCTGTTCATTTGTTAAGGCTTTGAACAAGACAAAAGATGTTAAGAAAAAGTGTATGGTATTACAAAAAAGTTTGTTGCAAAAATGAGAAAGAAACCCCTACTTAGGCAAATGACACAGGCGAAGGAAGGGAGCTGTGTAGATGAAATAAGAGTGTACCACCAGAACAGGTCTGGTTACCCGTAGGCTATATACATCTTCAGCCGTTTTACTGGTTCAGTAGCAAATTTCATTATCATTATTGCACCAAAGCATGAAAGGGATGGAGTCCTGTGTCTTTTCCATTAATGTCTTTTCCATGCGGCGTACTGTCACAGGTCAGGTGAGGCTGCAGTAGCCAGGAGTGTGTGATAAAACGCCAGGGAGTGGAGGAAGTCATAAATGATTTTATTTTTAATGAGAGGTCTTATAAAGGCCTCGCTACAGTATACCTCAAACTCATTGTCAAATGTAACTCCATATACTTACAGTAAGATTGGAGTAGGTTGTTGCAAATATATCTAGTGACATTTATGTGATCAAATATGAAAATAATTCCTTTATCTCCAGCTCAATGGACATTTGAGCCCCTGAGGAGCTTGGCTGTGTACGGAGCTATTCATCACAGGTTCTCGTTTACTAACATGATGCTAGAAGAGCCTGTTTAAGAAACAGGAGCCCACTTGAAGAGTCTTATTAATGTATGTGTGTGATGCTCTTTGGAGATAGAAAAGCATTACCATTGTTGTCTCATTTATTCTGGAGGTCTGGCTGTGGGTGGGATAGAGGAGCTGGTCAGAGGATGGACTTGGTAAATGCCGGTTGAGCTGGCTTAGTTTGTCACAGCACACTCTAAATTGAAGTGGTTAATTAGATCTAGGTTCAGTAGACCTTGTATGAAGCTAGTCATGGAAAAGGGTCACCTAAAGGCATATTTGGAGGGACAGCACAAGAGCAGGTCAAGGGGAAGAGGGGATTTCTTCCCCTGACTCCCAACAAGTGTCCTCAGTTTTTTCATTCCTGGAAGTATCCCACCTTCTTACAATGATGCTTCTGGCCTGGGTTTTTATTCATTGCTTATCACATAGAGCGTTAAAGAAAATGAGTTCTCATTGCAGTAATCAGTGCCTCTGCAGTGGCTGTATTATACCTAATGATACAATGTCATGCTTGAATACTTTCCTGAACACACCATGAAATGATATCAGAAAGTAGTAGTCTCGTGTCCCAGTTTAAAGTAACCCTTAAACTCTTGCCATGAAGCGCTGCTTAAATGTGCTTTCCAGCAGAATAACAGCTTTATGAGAGTGAAGAAACAAACTCACTTGTCTTCCTGCATGAATAAATAAAAGGTGCTTCATACCACTGTCTGTGGAGGTAAAATACAGAAAAGCAAAGTTTACCTTGAAGGGGGAATAATCCCACAATGTGGGACTCCATGGGAGCATTTGGCTTCAACCCTTGTTTTTGCCATGTAGTTCCTGAGTAACCAGCTATGTATCTTTTCATGTCTTTGTACTTTAGTCTTCTGTTTGTAAATCACAGAATGATGGCGTTTTCTTTTAAATGGAAGATTTGTAGTAAGCAATTAAGCTACAGGTTATGAATGCAGCATAAAGGGTAAGACTTTGGAGAATAACTTGAAACGTACTGCATATGAGGTGTACACCTATCAGCAGGCACACACCTTCTGTTTGTTTTCTATCCAGGAGATAGTTTAATTATGTGAGTACAGTCAGGCTGATGAGTGGGCTGCTTTGTGGGTTTTGGTCCTGGTTGACTTGTTCAATTAAAGCTTAAGTCCCTGAGTAGAGCTGAGGGACACCACAGATTGCATCTGTGTGCTCTGCCAGTTTACCCAGTTATCACAGGCAAACTGGATGGCCTTAAAGTATGACAGAGATGAAATACTCCAATTCCACGTTGACTGAGCCAGGTTATCCTCGGTAAACTGGTAACAAAGCAAACAGCAAAGCTCTTTTTACTTTAGTGTGGTTTGGGAAAGGTTTTTTTGGTCATTTAACATATTCATCACATAGTTTCGTATGGATTTTGTGCAGAATTTGGAAAGAAATCCCTGTAGAACACACCTGCCTTTCTTCACTTCATTATGCACATAGTCACATTGCTGGGTTGAGGCCTTTCACTGTTGCTCAGAGCAGTATTTCATGCCATGAACTTTGAACGTGCATGCACCACATACATGTGCAAGTGTATATGCACATTGGAAGAGCAAGAATAACTTGTTCTTTTATGATATTTAGGCACATATAGCATAGAGGTTGCTGCCTTGCTCTGTATGGGAGGAGGATGAGAAACAAAGGGGAAAACTGAAATGAGAGGATCTGCTTGGATGTAGAAGAATGTTTTCCTAGGAGGATGTTTGAGTGATGGGACAGGCTCCCCAAGAGGCACATCCATCTCTGAGGGCCTCCAGGACCTGGCTGGGAATAGCCCTGCGCAACCTGGTCTGACCCTCCACTAAAGGTTTAAATTCCGAGACCTCTTGCAACCCACATCATCCCATGATCTTAGGATTTCAGGGTCTTAAATGGCATCTTTCATTTTCAACTTCTCATTTATCTTTACTCCAGTTTCAAAAAGTTTCTGTCTAATTATGGGAAATGATAATCATCTGTCTGTTGACAGAACATATTCTATGCTTAAATGTGCATAAATTACAAACTTAGGGGAGAAAAAACCCCAAGCAGGCTAATAACTCTTGTGATACATCGCGACAGTGATGCTGAGCAGATATGAATTCCGCCTCAGGTAATGGTGTTTTATTTCCTCTACTCTGTTTGTTGTCCATGTATTAGTTTGGTGCTGTTACTTCCAGAAATCGTTTGTTCCAGTGAATAGCATTTCAAAACCATCTCTTAAGAAAGTGTTGGGTATTTTGCTCATTTAGTGCTTGCAAAACAGGCAAACCTGCTCTGTCGGATGGCTCCCAGACTGCAAAGAAATCTGCTCCATTTATCACACTCCATCTTTCCAGCTGGAAAAAGATCTTGAATGTGAACTAATGGCAGATTTCCCAGCTGGCAATTAATATTTGCTGATTTCACTTTGCAGCACTGCTGACAGGCTGCTTTGGTGGCAGGGAGGCGGATTTGAAGCTCATAGGAGGCATGAAATTAATGCCTCTGGGGGGCAAGCTGGGGTCTTCACCTTTTAGGTCTGGCCTATAATGATCGTTTTGGTGTCCAATGTAAATATGTTAGGAGATTCAAGGCTTATAAAGAGAGAGAAATGCTTTATACAGTGGAGATACGTGTTTGCTCTCAGTAGAGCTGGAGCAGTTCTCACTACGCTGAATACTTCAGCACTCTGTATACCAAAGGGATTCCTTACTATTCCCATGCTTGCTTTTTCATCTCCCTCCTCAGAGTCTTTTGGGGAGGAATCAATTTTACCTAGCTTTTCAGGCTGAATCCTCTTTAAATGTGATTGACAGCTTAACTCCTTATAAACAGGCTGCATCAATCTTTGGGATAAATTATGGAAATCCATTGATTTTTGTGAGGATGTGAAGTTGAGACAGTCTGCTCCTAGCTAGTGGGAAAAGTGGTGTTTTCTAAAGTGATCCCTGTCCAGCTTTCTTTGTGGTTTTATAGCTCCAATTTGAGGCCATGGCCATCGAGGGACTGCAGGAGGAGCTGCAACATGGCCTTTTGTTTTCAATGTGAAATTGTGTAAAGTTTGGGTTTTACCATTGTCGTGGCTGGGGCCGCTGTGGGCAGTTTTATTTGCTTTCTGTTACCTGTTTCATCTCAAGAACCAGTCTATAAATCTTCTCCAGTTGCCAGTCCTGCCGTGCATGGCTGTAATATCTGCCATAAAACCAAACAGCCTCATAGTATGTATCAGCTAGTGAACAAAGAAGTTAAAGGGTATTTCAGCAGCAGTATTAACATCTTAACACCACTAAGGAAAAGTCAGCGTTCTTCTTCCTAATTTCTTTCCCCCTTATAACTTTGGGTGTTCTGGTTGAACTGCAGTTACTGAAACCGTTGGTTAATGCAGTGTGCAGCCTGTTCATCTTAACTGGAGGACTATGCCATCATCAAGCACTGTTTGGTACATGAACGTAAAGGGTGTGATAGCTGATTATGAAAGGGGTTTAGGGAACTGTTTACACATTGAAAATAGGAAAGCACGACCTAAACCTCTACGACATAGAAGACAATCGTAGCATGAGGCAGTCACAGTTTAAAGCATCCAGAGTTGCAGCTGCGTTTGAGTGCAGAGAAATGGGATGCAGCTCTCGCTGTTCTTTAGGGTGGATGGCATCTGCTGAGCCAGCTCAAAGCCTGGCACTGGTAAGCCTTCACTGCAGCGATCTCAGGAAAGCTGAGAGGTGATAATGAAGCTTCCTTTGATGCTTTGCCTGAGCAGTTGTGATGGGGAATGAAAGCAGAGAAAAGAGAGTAGGATGGAGAATAAAGTAAAGGATGTGGGAAGGGACACAGAACACTCAGTATGCCAGGGGATGTTTGTCTTTCCTTTTTACCTGTTTGTGTGTGCTGTTTGCATCTGACACATGCTTGTCCTGATTTGATGGCAGTCTGGATTCAGTGTCCACCTCACTTCTCTGAAAATCAGCTTAATATTTGTTGTATGTGAATTTGGGAGCTTAATCCATACGTGAAGCATGGGGCATCTCCATCTCTGTGATAAGTCAGAGGTGAAGGTTTTTTTAATTAAAACAAAACCCAACAAAACGAACCCTGAGAGAGACCAAGAAATTGCTTTAAAAGGAAAACTGAACAGGTTGAAAGGTAAAGAATGAGGCTTAAAGATTAAAATGATAGATTGTGGTAAAGGGTACTGGAAACTGAATGGAGCGAAAGAAATGTATAGAATAAATTTTAGGGCAAGGAGTTTTAGAGGGGCTTTAAAGATAAAAAGGGCTGACACTTGAGAATCACAGAATAGTCAGGATTGGAAAGGACCTTAAGCTCATACAGTTCCAACCCCCCTGCTGTGGGCAGGGACACCTCCCTCTAATCCATGCCACCCAGGGCTATGTCCAGCCCGGCCTTGAACACCACCAGGGATGGAGCATTCACAGCTTCCCTGGGCAACCCATTGCAGTGCCTCACCACCCTTACAGTAAAGAATTTCTTCCTTATATTGATATGGAGAAAACTCCAGGAACAAACTCTCCAACAAAGTTTTCAAGTTGGCAAGCAGGTATTCTTTATTGCAGCACCAGGAGACGCCTAACGTGCGTCCCGTATTGTTGCACAAGCATTCCTTACATAGAGCACACATGCATATTCATGAGGCTACGTATGGATTACATCATTTTCCAGAAAGTTCCCCTCATGCGTACAAAAATGTGGTGGTGGTCTTTCAGGATCATTTACTTCTTCCAACAGTCTTCATCACTGCTGGCAGCCTTTGAAGCATGGGCAGTAGATGCTGATGCCAGGTTAATCGGTTCGTTAACACCATAGACATAACAACCATCACGTGCTCCTGCTTATCACTTAGTTTAACTGTAGCCCATCCTGGGCCCCTGCCATTCCAGATACTCCCTATCTTTACCTCCTGTTCTTCTAGCCTGTTTTTCTTACACTTGTTTTGTACTAAGGTCATGAAGGCCTAAACTACATCAACTACAACAGTTTATCTTGTAAAAGAATTCTCAGTATGTTCTCTAGCTGTGCTCTATATTTTTCTCTGTATGTCATGCACCTCAGTCATTTTCTATTGCTACTGTTACAAAACCATCAAACGTAACGTTACTTAAAATTGATTCTAAAGGTTTATATATTTCATTTTGTAATTTTGTACCCCCTTTGTCTCAATATTCAATCTAAACTTCCCCTGTTTAAGTTTGAACCTGTTACCCCTTGTCCTGTCACTACAGTCCCTAATGAAGAGTCCCT
>JAOEHX010025488.1:8162-21115 GCA_025448015.1 Bolborhynchus lineola | reverse complement strand
AGGTTAGGAAAGCTAAACCCCAAATGGAATTGATCTGGACAGATACACCAAGGACAAGAAGGACTTCTAGCAGTACAATAGGAGACATAAGGAAGACTAGGGAAAATATGGGGCAAATTCTTAATGAGATAGTGGACCTGGGTACAGACAACATGGAAAAGGCTAAGGAAATGAATGACTTCTTTGCCTTTGTCCCTACCAGCAAGACGAGCCTTCAGGAATGCCATGTCCTGGAGACCAGTGGGAAAGGTGGGAGGAGAGAAGGTGTACCCTTGGGTAGAAAAGGGTCAGGGTAGAGAATACATAAATAAAATGTACATAAATAAATCCATGGGACCTGATGTACCTCACAGGAACTGACATATGTCATTGTAAGGCCACTCTCCATAGTCTTTGATCCATTATGGTGGCTGGGAGATGTGGCATGACACTGGAGGAAAACAAATGTCAAAATATTTTCAGGTCAAAATACATCCAGTAACTTTTTCATAATACCATTTCTGGTATGTCAATGATAAATTGCAACAGATATGTTAATGGACGCAGTATTGTCTTCAGTCCTGTGTAACGTCTTCTTTAATAATGTGGGTGATGTGGCACAGTGTACCTTCAGCAAGTTTCTAAATGACACTAAATGGGGAGGAGTGGCTGATATGCCAGTGGATCATGTTGCCATCCAAGGGGACCTCAACAGGCTGGAGAAAGGGGTTGTCAGGAACCTCCTGGAATTTAACGAAGAGAAATGATGGGAGAGTGGGGGAAACAACCCCATGCACTGGTTGCTCGGTGCTGTCCAGCTGGAAAGCAGCTTTGCAGAAAAGGACCTGGGGGTCCTGGTGGACACCAAGTTTGATATGAGTCAGAAATATGTTATTCCTGCAAAGACAGTAAATAAGTCAGAGGCATGATTAAGGTACTAGAGCACCCCACATGTGAGGAAAGGCTTAGAGAGCTGGGATTGTTCAGCCTGAACAAGAGAAGGTTCAGGGAGGGATCTTATTAATGCATATAAATAAAATGTGCAAAAAGCACAAAGGTAGTGCCTTTTCAGTGGTGCTCAGTGACGGGACCAGAGGCGATGGGCACAAACTTAAACATAGGAGATTTCCTCTGAACATCAGAAAACATGTTTTTGCTGAGGGGGTGACCAAGCAGTGGCACAGGTTGCATCTCTCTCATTGGAAATATTCAAAAGCCATCTGGAGATCATCCTGCGGAATGTGCTCTAGGTGCCCTGCTTGACCAGTAGGATTGGACAAGATGACCTTCAGAAGTCACTTTCAATCTCAGTCATTTTGTGACTCTGTGTCAGTCTGTGACTATTTTATTTTTTTTAGTCACTGAAGTGTTTATCACAGCAAATGTGGCCATCCGCATTAGCAATTGTAGTAAGCTGAAGCACAAATACATTTCACTGGCTGAAGATTTTAAAGCAGCCCCTCTTCACCCCCCAAAACGCTTAGAAGTATAAAAACTTCTACTTTCCCACAGTAAACTGGATAACAGGAATTATTTGTTTCAGACAGCAAGAAAAATGTCCAAAGTGAATTAAAATTCAATAACAGAATTTGATCAGCTAATTTGCTTTTAAACCCTCCCATCTGTGCAACCAATAATCACAACTGGTACAATTATCCAATTGTTGTTCAGTATGTAGCAATCTTATTACTGTAAACAAAACACTGTGTTAACATTAATCGCTTTTTAATGATATCTTTTGCACAATGGCTGCAAAACATCTATACTAAAATTAACAGCATGGAAATTAATGCTCTGTGTACCTTAGTTCCACCCACTCCTTCCACCTGGCTGGTGGAGAAGTGCAAAGCACATCTGTGGCCTTTCAGTCCTCCTCATAGAGTTTCTAAAATCTTTATCTATTTGTAGTCCCACTCCTCCCTATATGAACTAGAAATATGATATTTCATCTCTCATTAAATATGTCTATTTTATCTCTTCTGTATGGATCATTATTTCAGTCAAATTTTCCTGACATTGACTGTCCGTGTATCAATAAATCTTTTACTGTCTGTCTCTTTCATTAACACTTTGCAGCATTCATATCTAACCCCTGAAATGTTTCTGGGTTTATTTGATTTGTTTTTCAGTCCTTTTGACTGACATCAGAGCTAGTCCATTTGTTAGAGTGGGTACTGACTGTTCTTAAAAGGGGGAAAAAAAGAAGGATATTCAAAACCATAACTTTCTGTCCTGTGTGTTTTCTGTACATTACTCCATTATCCTTCCCTCCTTCCCATCACTTGCATTTTATATCTTCCTTTCCCTTACTTCCCTTAAACTCTTTCAGATTACCAGTAACAGTGATTCTCTGAAGTGGAAACAATATAAGTAAATAGGCCTAATCTTTCGCTAACTATTCAACCCCATTGTGCTAAGGATAACAGTTAATACTAGGACTCTGGTTCTGGAAAGTACTTATTCAAGCTGGTAATTTAAAGGTACTTTGCTAGTTTATAGACCATGAACGTTTTGTACTTAAAATAAAAACCTGGTTCACTGATCATCTTAGAGATGGCATTTTCTTCTAGAAAAGAAAAAAAAAAAACCAACACGTGGACCCAACACATACTATCTGAAGACTAGAGGTGACAGAACTCTGCAGAAATTCATGGAAGGTGAATGCAAATATTTGTTTCACATGTCAAAAATATTTCCTTTGTCTTATCATTTATGAATTTTCTGGGGATAGCAATTATTTTTAGATCTGTTTGACTGGCATCAATATAAAAATTAGAAATAGCTTTGGAGTTGTCTGAAGTGTTATTTTACAAAAAGGACCTGCTTCCTGGTCATTGCAGCATTACCACAATTAACCATTTAACCCTTTACTGTAGTTCGGATAGATACATATGCTTTTCCCCAAACTCTTTATTCAAGGCAATCTAAAGCTAACATTTTCCTAGTCTATTTAACTACACATCTTTCCACAATGTTGTGGAAATGTTTGGCTTCCTGTCTCCATTGTTCCCAATTGACTTTAAATGCTTAACCGTGTCACTCATACTACAAACCTTAACCTGAGGTTCATTTCACAAGCACTGCAGAGGAGGTGACTTCAGAGGATATCTTCGCTGAGCTGTGGGAGTGCCAACTACCTACCATATGCTGTAGGTAGGAATGAGTTTTCCGTCTATATGGTTCACCAAAGCATCTGAAGCCCAATTAGATCACTTTGATGCCAGAGTGGAAAAATCAAAACCAAACACAGACTTAACATTGTGATTACTTTAGCTAACCACAGTAGGGAAAAGAAATAATAAATGAAAAATGAAAAATGGAAAAAAATGAAAAATGCAGTTACAAGTCTTCAGAAAGTTGTGCCTGTGAAAACATGTCACCAATAGGAGGCACTGATGAAAAGAAATTTTTTAAAGATCCCAGGTTTTCTGGAGTAACTGTAACAAAATGTCACCAGGGTTCCTGGAGTGTCAGCCACTTCATTTCAACTTGTGAAATTTAACAACAGGAGATATACAGAACACAACCTGGCATTATTTCTGAGCTACAGATGATATTGTATGTTCTATATTTTTAATCATATAGAATACATCATTACGTTTGAACATGTTCCTTTCATATTTAGTAAAGCAAAGCTATACAGTATGTTTGGTCCTGGAATGATATAACACTTTACATTAGGCAGATCATGGTAGCTTCTGTTGGGATTACTTACTGATTTACTGCAAACTGTACAGAGCCTGTGACTGTTCTATACAATCAAAGAAATGCTGTTGTAAACTGCAGATTTTTCCTTAAATGGTATGACTTTTTTGATTCAGTCAATTCTGAATAAATATCTGGCTTTTGTTGAGCTTAAAACTGTGGTGGAAAATTAATGTAGTCAGCTAAACTGAGTTTTACCACACAACATTCTGATTAAAGGAATTAGTCCTATTCAAAATCGATACAACACCTAATCGATAGGTGACAGTGATAACTGATAGAATCAAAGTCTAATCACTAATAGCAAATCACAGAATGAATATATAGCCTCAAGAATTAATCCTCAATCCAATGCAACTCAACGTCTGCAAAAGATGTGAAGAAAATATAAACATTCTCCATCAAGGTTTACAGACAACCAAGGACTGGTGAAGTGACAGATAATAACAGGGGTCATTATTAAACTGAGCCAAACCACTTTAAGAGGGTCACAGTCAAAGAGGAATAATGTCTCTGTCAGCTACCATTTTTTTTCTGGAGTCAGATAAAAAGACATAAATATGAAGTGACAAAAGATTATTGAATGGGAACCACGTCCTTGGAAGAAGTAATGACCTTGAAAAGCATTTAGTGTTTTGCCATGTTGCAGAACCATCTGACCATGAATTTCCAAAAGTATTAAAAAATTCAGGGGCTAAAATTGAAGGTAGACAAATTCAAAAGGGAAGAAAGACATATTTTAATAGTGATTAACCTTTTGAAAAGCTTCCCTGGAGAAATGCTGGATGCACCTTTATAAAAGTCTTTGATCTAAGACAATCTTTGTAAAATCTGTACTTATTCATCCAAAAATTATTTGATTCAATAAAGGTATTGCAAGGTGAAATTTTATAGTTGATATTACATAGGAGCTTCAAATAGAAGTTAATTAAGTTCATAAAGATGATGTAGTAAATATATCAGGGCAGATAAAATTATACAAGAATGTGGGCAACACATCTAAGAGAATGATAACATAATAGACAGAAATGAATGAAAGCAGACTTCAGCGTCAGTGCTTCCTCTTATGTTTACTTACCCCCTCCTCAGTAAGTCATATCCATTCTAGAGAGCAGTAAGTACAAACATAGCAAGACACTCTACTTCTTTATCCAGCCTGTATTACAGGAAGCCTTGCTGCTCAAGTAGACAACTTTTCAGAGTACAGCTTGTGAATAAAGGTCAATAAATGGACTAGCCAAATTAGTACTTTTATCTACAGACAAATGGAGTAGAGGGAGAGCAACAACCTCCTTCTCTCATTTTTTGTAGTCACTTTACTTGATTTTACCCATTCTTTTTGATGTTATTTGTTAGCTACAAGAATCCACTCTTTCTCCTTCAGCATGACTTTCAGGCTTATAGAGAGACCATTTTAGATCCCTACTTTAGTAAGGTATATGGTTAATTAATCCCTAACACTTCTGTGGAACTAATCCACATTAAAAAATCCCTATGAATAATATGCACACTTTAATCATGTATATTTTAGACTATCTTCTTTTCTGGTAGCAAAACAAGACCAAGGAATCCTGAGTTTAAAAAGCCAAATTAATTTTTAAGATGAACTTCGGAATATCATAGGTGAAACCTTGGCCACACTGAAATCTGTATGCATTTGCTACTGGTTTATGGGAGCCAGGCTTTCAAACCAGAACTTCCAAAATGGTTCTATAGCTATCAAATTTCTGCAAGACTTTTTAGTTTCAGCTGAAAAATGACATATGAGCTACATTTATGTGATAAAAACTTCAGATCTATAATAAGGAGTGCAGTTTTGACATTTGATATGTATCTCCTGTCCTAATTCTCTAATATTCTGTAAAGTAGCTTGATTAATTTATTAATAAACAGAAGTAAAACAGAACAGATGACACTTTCAAGTTATATATAGTACATGAACCACCAAACGAATTGTGCATGGAATGCCTGTGTATACAATAATGAGACTGATTCTTAATCATGTAATTACATTGGTGTGTGAAGATTGCATGGTATGCAAATGAAGCAGCTGAGAGATTTGTCTCAGTAGGAAATCTCTGAATCTCTGGGACTTCAGTGGATGTGCTTTTTGCTGCACTGTAAAAAGCAAACTCTATGTGCTGCACGTCTGTTTCAGAGTAACAGCTTTAACAAATCATCTTTCTAAATAAGTAGAATATAGAAACATGCCAAGCACATACTGTACTAGACAAATACATTTTCTTCTTTCTACTAAACTTTTATATCCAAGCAAAAGAATCTGCATGGGTAAAAAAGGCTGAAATATGACAGCATGATGTACAATTTCCTTAGTGACCAACCATACATAAGATAGGAATGAAATAGAAGGTAATAAATAAATAAGGTGCAAAAAACCTTACAACAGATTACAGTTATAGTAGCCTTGATTGTTAATTTTATTCAGCATTGCTGTAGATGGAGGATGAGGTGAGAACTCAAATAAGCAAGAGAAAGAATTCCCAGAATAGCTTACTAAAATTATTTAGTAACCAAATTATTACTTCATGTGTATGTGCAGTTACCTACATGACATTTATGGAATTTTATATTATGATATATTGATACCAAAATACTTAGAAGTATTAATATTACATGTTCAGCAAGGGAGGCAAAGGAGTTTCCTGTAGGAAGATATTAGTTAAAATCAGAGGAAACATTAATATAATATAAATAACAATACCTAGAAATTATGATTGATCGTACCGCTAATTTAAAATCTGTCACTATTTTTAATCAGATGATTCCACTAAATCTGGAAGAGTAAGAAGATTTAAAAAATCAAAGTAATAAGAAGAGTGGGGAATGAGTTGTTAGAAACTATCTGGAGAGAAAGGTTGACAGAGTGACTCCAGAAGTCTCAGCAGGGTTTTTTCAGGAAGCAATAAACCTTAGGGGAGAGTGAATAGATGTATACAGTCTAGATTTTTGTTGTTTGCATGATTGCTTTGAGAGTCCAAAGTCCTTTGTTTCACATAAACTCTTATTTCCTTTTATAGACTGCACTGTCAAGAGACCTCACTGCTGTTTCCCAGGGGAAAAAGAATCATAGCACTGAAGCTAAGGCAGACTATGGAGCTATGGCTGCAAAGCTGAGCACCAGTATTACCCTGGCAGCTGATGCTCAGGAAACGAACATACAGACCTGAAGGACTACAGCTTAGTCTTCCATCAAAGGTGGTGACTCAGAGCCTGAAATCACAAGAGTATCATATTTGAAGCTCCCAAAGAAACTGATTAAAAACATGCTTCCAAGATAGCTTGCACATATATGTCAGAATAATACAGGGAATGACACCTTCAGTTTCAGCAATCACCATTTAACAGGTTGGGTTTTTTTGAGCAAGGTGAATAATCGTAGAATCATAGAATATTCAGGGATGGAAAGGACCTTAAGATCATCTAGTTCCAAACCCCCTGCAATGGGCAGGGACACCTCACACTAAACCATGCGATCAAGCATTGTGTTTTCCGAAAATCTCATCTGAAGGATTTTCCTGTCTTCTTTAAAGAACTACAACAAGAAATGCATATGCTAACTAGGACTATTTGGTAATTTGAAAAAGTAACTTGAGTATCATCCTTTGATTAAGGACAATAGATTGCCTATGTAAGGTGCATCTGTATTTTGTAAGCATTATTGATGTGGTGCTGTTATTACACTCCTTTGCTTTGATTTAGTGCTCATCTTGAAACCAGCCAAGCCTATTTGGAGTGACAGTATCTTGTGAACAATGATCAAAGTGTAAATTTATGCAAATTCAATGCTTCACCTTAATTACCTTGATGGCACTTGTCAGTAGCCTTTCCCATGCTTTCACTGATTAGCAAGCTATCACAAATAATTATTATTTCATCGTCAGTTACAATGATGCTGTGCATTGGCTTATCGCCCAGCTGCTGTATTGCATCCCATGCCTCAGCCTGATATTCTGGAGTTATGCCACACTGCATACAGTGAATTAGCATCCCTATTTTATTCAGCCTATCACCATAAACTCCTGAACTTTTGATCTCATGAGGCAAGTTCTCTCTAAACTTCTACAAGCAAAATTACTACATAAAATTGTTAAACATAACCTGGAAAATTGCAAGGGCAAGAAAGGGCTGTTTTCTCTATGATCATTTCTCATGATCCCCACTTTCTCTTCAAAAAAACCCTTTCAATTCTCTACTCCCATTTTTTTTTCCTCATAGTACATTATTTTAGCAAATCAAATGTCGCTACTTTTGACAACTGAAATATGAACTTTATAGGTCAACAAATTGCTTTCAGGTGGCCCAAGGTTATCACTGTAAAGTGGGCTCTACAGCATGGAAATAAATTTGGTACCATCATGTTAGAGGCTCTGAGTAAACCCCAATAGCAGGTGCACCCATTTCAAACAAACTTTAATTGTCATTACACCTGATATGCTTACATATATTGAGAAGGGCATGAAGAATGTGAGTGACTGAACAACTGGCTGTTTTTCTTTACAAATCCTTATACATCATCTTAAATCCCTAACTATGGTTAACAAGCAAAAAGAAAGCAAATATAAAAGCAAAAAAAGCAATTAAGTAACAACATATGGTCAAATGCATAATTTCTTAAAGCAGGAATAAAAAAAGCAAAATATTGGAAGAGAAACCTTAAGCAATGTTTCCACACTTTAACTAGAAAACACTCTTAGTGACTCTTCAAGGTCAGAAGAAAAACACCTGAAACATAAACAAATGCTCTGGCTGCACAAATGTGTTCTAAGAAAAGAAAGCTGAGAATGATACAGAGAAACTGGAATTAATATCAGTCTTCAGCTCTAAAATCATAATTGGCAACTAACTTTAAAACCTAAACCCAACATTCCATAAAAAGAAAGATACACTTTTAAGTAGATCCTGAAACATGACACAGGAACTCAACAATACCCTAGAATTACCCACTTAATAATGATCAGAGCAAAGGAAAGAACTTTGATTAAACCTGCCATAAAGTAAAGGAGAAACATTTCAACTTAAGCCAGAGTCTTCCTTAAGATATTGAACCACATTGTTTTTTAACATACATTTTGAAACTACAGATCGATGTCCCAGAATGACAAATCCAGATCACAGGATAGGAGAGCCAGCATCAATTTAATAAAAAAAAAAAAAATTGTAAAGAGCACAAAGCTGATGAAAATATGCAAATCCAGATATTTGAGCTAGTTAAGTAGGGATAGGGTATTTCTAAGAGACAAAAGAAAACAGTATCAAATTTCAACGGATTCATCTTGGAGCTGGAAAAGGAAGTCAGCAAGATTAAGAATTCTGATTAAAAGTTTGCAACAAACAGACATTAAAAGCAATGTCAAGTCAAGAGGTCAGGTACATTTAATGAAAATTTCCTGTTGAAAAATATGAAGACAAACAGGGATTGAAAATCAGCTGCCCTAGTATAACCTAAAGAAAAATAGTGCTACTTTCTGGTTTCATCTGTGCTCAGCTGAATCCAGTGGACTCCAGAGAGCTACACATTTGAAACGTATCTACAGAAAGATGAGTAAAATAACTTCTTGTATTCCAATGACTGTATTTACCAGATCTCTACTGGGCATGTTGGAAACTCACATACGGGGATCTAGAATGCAACATATAGGTCTAATACCAACCAAAAAGCCTGCACAGTATGACAGATGCAGCACAAGACCTATAGAAGACTTCTGCTTTCTGGTTTGGTATCTATAGGCCGTGTGGGATACCCAATATGATCATAAAAAAAAGTATACGGTATCTAGGCTTAAGTAACTGACTCACTCTGTGTGGTAAATACTTAAACATCAATGTCCTAAATGACATGTTGAATCTGCTGCCAAAAGTCCATTGGATTAAGTAATGAATCGAATTCTAATGGCTAGTTCTATGTATTTGCCACTCTCATAGTCCAATTTGATAAAGGTTCAAAGCAGAGAGTCTCAAATGTTAACCAAAATTGTAGGCAGAAATAGGAAGACACAAACCCCCATATATATAGTCCTCCTTTAGTAGTGATTGCATAGCTAGGAAAGCCCAGAAAAGACTGGAACAAAAGGAATCATCATACTCTAATTTCTAAAAGTCCTTGTATGTAGCAGAGTGATATTCTTTTAAACTACCAGCTTGTAGGAGGGCACTAAATGTTATGCACCTATACCTCCAACAAAAGAGAACTGTAACAAAACAAACTGCTGCCACATTATAAATTAAAAACAGTAATAAGCAAAGTTTACCATCCCAAACACATTTTATTGCTTCATCTTTGTAAAGTCAGTTTCAGTTATTATTGGAAGAGCTTTCTCTTGCATCTTGGAAACTTCCTGGGATCATACCAGAAAGTATTTATTAGTATTTACAGAATTGCAGAAGAGTAAAAAGAATGAACTGGAAATCCATGTATTTTCTTACCACTAGGAAGAGTTGTCAAGATTTTCTTTTCACTGACAGGCAGTGGAATCCTTTCTAATATAAGTGTGCCTGAATTAGTGAGCTGAACTAAAATGCACCAGTACTTAACACTTGGTTTGCATAGTAGAAAATACAGCTATGCATGTTTGAAATGCTTTATTAAAAGATCTGTAACTTTACTTCATATCCTAAACCTGTAGAAATTTGAAGGAGAAAATAACTATATAATCCAATTAAACAAATTCTGAAATTTTCTCAGTTGTGTATTAGCCAGGACTTTGGTCAGCTATTTGTGCTTTAATTATGTCATCTCACTTCTTCATTGCCATGAAGTTAAGCATGAGAGTGCCGAGTACTGCTGTAATGTAGTAAGCCTGTATGATATTTCTTACTGCAGTGTTTTCATCGCCCTTGACAAACTGAAATGTTTGCAACTCAACTGTTGCATGTGAGTAATTTTACATGCCATGGAGTGAGACACATGCTGCGCAGCTGCTTTGCCCTATCAGGTTTGGTTTGTAAACCATTACTACTGACTGATATTTCTTTCAATCTGTAATGCTATACCTTTGGAAAAGAATTTTTATTAACAAGAAAATATAAATGAATGCCTGGTGCAGAGCATCCTGATGGTATAACATTTTACACGTAATAAATGTGAGTGAGCTCTTGCTAGTGGAATAAGTTTGTTCTACTGGTGAATGAATGCTTCTGACTAAATCTACTTCATACAAATCTGTTTACTATGTCTACTTTTGACTGTCATTTGCTCATTGTCTAAGTGCGGACACCCTATCATTAAAAACATGGGAGTAAATGTATCCTCTCTGTCATATGTTTATATTAATGGGATTTTATATGTAGTTCACCTACAGCTTGACATGGTATTATATAAATCAATTTTTTATTCTGCAGGCTTCACCTTTACCTGAAAACTACAGTATCAATACATTATGTGTGAATTTACTGTTCCATTTGTCTTTGACCTACTGTCTTTATCTTTCTTCAGCATGTAAAGAATCTTTCTTACTAATTTCTTTTCACCTGAAATTGACTCTGAAATAATATTCAACTCAATCTGCTTCAAAGAGAAAAAAATTAGAAATTAAACTGAATAAATATCCTGCTGTATAAAACTCATACAAATAAACACTACATGGAAACCTAAAGACAAAATGAAGTATCCTTCCAGCACAGCTGTAAAGTTCTGTCCAGCTCTTGCTCACAAGGCATTCAGAATCCTTAGTCGAGTCACTCAATGATTTTTATTAACTCAGTCCTCTGCCTCATTGGCTAGCTTTAAAATCCATTAATAATACAATATTTGACCAATGTAGTCCATTAAAAAATAAATAATTCCCTTGTATACCATGCACAGACTGCAAGGCTACATCTATTCCACTACACTATCTTGGAGGTGAATGCAGTAGCTGCTGTGTGCTGAAAGCCAATCCACTGATCACATGCACCACACATCTATCTCTGAACCTGGACCAAGTGTGAAGCAAAGGACCTAGCTGCACAGGATGGGACCTAGAGAAGAGTATTGCTGATGGATCAGAGGAAAGACTCATACACAGCACATGCTTCTGTCAGCAGAAATTGCTGGAGCCATCCTTCTGTTCAAAATAAAGCTTGAGTTTGAGCTTGTGTATCAAAGGCAGACGAAGCCTCAGTCAACACTTTCTTATCATCCCTCTATTGAAAGTGGTGTCTTCAGTTTTGGATGTTCCAGCAGTAGTTTCAAATCAGTTTTAAAGGGCTTTAATTCTGCCCAGTCAAACTGTATGCAGGGTTTTCTGAGACAATCTTCCATGTTCCCCTTGCAAGCTGCTTCACTAGAAACACAGATAGGGGAAAAGAAGTTCATAAAAAATCCATACCTTTCTCTCCTCAGAATCATAACACAGATATCTATAAATAGTCATCTGTTACATACACAAACAGTTTAGAAGTTTTCTTGTAAAACCTTGACAGACCAACATATAGCCTAGAATGATTTTGCTGTGTGATCCACCAGACTATTTTGCAGATAGTGGTTTTGTCATAGGTAGCATAACTGAAATGCAGTGAGTGTCCTTACAGGGAAATCTGAGCAAAAATGACAGATAGCACTGTGAATTACATGACACTGGAATGGGTTGCCCAAGGAAGTTGTGAATGCTCCATCCTTGGCAGTGTTCAAGTCCAAGTTGGACAGAGCCTTGGGTGGCATGGTTCGGTGTGAAGTGTCCCTGCCCATGGCAGGGGGATTGGAACTAGATGATCTTAAGGTCCCTTCCAACCCTAACTATTCGATGATTCTATGATTTCATAGAAAGGAGCTGAATCATGATGAATTGCATTACAACAGCAGGTCCCATACTATGGAGACAGAAGAGTAACAGATAAGTTCAGTCTGTAGGGATATGGTAATTCATACTTTAGCTTGGCCAGGTTCCAAAAAAGCTGTATACATGTTTGTATCTGTTCTTTCTGATAAACTGGTGCTAAGATGGCCACCTCAGAAGTAAAAGAAGAAATTTCCTGCAATGCTGTATTAATACTACTATAAACTGCTTCTTTTCATCTTACAAAATGATGTTTCTGAATATATATATTTGCACTATGTAACACAGTTGTCATGGTTTAAGCTGTAAATCAGCCATGCAGTTTGTTCATTCACTTCCCCCTCCTAAAAGAACTGTTGTGGTTTAAGCCGTAAAACAAGCAGTTTGTTCATTCACTTCCCCCTCCTTCTTCACCCCCACTCCAAAGGAGGGGGGAAGAATCGAAAGACTGTAACTCCCACGGGTTGAGATAAGAACAGTCCAATAACTAAGGTA
>JAOEHX010025487.1:0-13200 GCA_025448015.1 Bolborhynchus lineola | reverse complement strand
CACAGGGGCTTGGAGCAACTGCTCTATGGAAGGTGTCCCTGCCCATGGCAGGGGTTGGAGCTGGAGGAGCTTTAAGGCTCTTTCCAACACAACCCAGTCTGGCTCTGGGATACGCTGGGACTGAGGGCTGTCGGCGCTGGAGATCGCTGAGGCAGCACCACTGCTCCCATCAGCTTTGAGCAGAGGGTCCCAGGGGGAAAACAATCTCACATTTCAGCTCCATGCACGGACTCGCATGCTCAGGGATGCCCTGCGGGGCTCTGCCACCATCTCACTCCACTGCCCGGGATTTAGGAGGTTTTCTCCTGGGACCAAAGCCTGGGAAGAAGCAGTCACTCAGTGCCTGCTGCTGCCCGAATACGAGCCCTGTGCTGCTGCCTTGTGCCGCAGTGACCGCGCTGTGCCGGGGCCAGGCTCAGCCACCGCCTTGGCAGAGACCCCCCCATTGTGTGGGCCTGGCTCCGGGGTCCCTCGGGGGGTGGGACGGTGCTGCTCCGGCAGCGGGTGCTGCGCACCAGGAGCTGCAGTGCTTTGCGGATCTCTGCGCTATTCCAGAGCTGGAATAAGCCTTTCCTGGGTGCACAAGCACGTGCTGCTGTGCTTGGGCATCTTGTGCTTGTGCAGCGGGCTGTGCCCGTAGCTCTGGCTGGGCCCCCGCTCTTGCGGTGGCTTTTCTCCATCTGCACAAGCTTTATCCATGGGAGTCACTTCCTCGCATCCTGGCCCTGATGGTGGGAAGCACCACAGTGAAAGCCTTCGCGTGGTCCATTGTCCCCACCGATGCCATCATCATTGTGCCTCCTCCATCCGCTTTCTCATCCCAGATGCCACCAGGGTGGGTGGCCCTGGGGACATAGGACCACGCTCTGCATCCCAGGCTCTCTGTACCTTGGAGCCGGGCAAGCAGCCCCCAGCATCACTCCCAAAGGCAGCTGGTCCCAGGACTGAGCCCTGCTGGCAGCGAAGGTGCTGAAGGCTGAGCATCGCTGGCGTTGGCTGGATTTCGAACACCAGCCCATCACCCCCTTGTGCTTGGCCGGGTGCTTTGGAGATCTCACTGGAACTGGCACCTCCTGGCTCACGTCTGCTCGTGCAGCCCGTGTAGGTTGAGCTCAGGACCGTGCACTCCCAGCCTGTCTCGGATCGATCCGCCTCTTCTCGGCTCTCTCCTGGAGCAGCTTCTGGCTCTCCCCCAGGACCTCGTCTGGCTGCTGCTTCTCTCCCCAGTACTGATCAGGAGCAATCGCTGGGGTGTGCGGGCAGCGGGGCGGCGCTGCAGGCAGGGCAGTGCCCACTCTGCGGGCAGAACTCGGGTGCTCTTGGCAGTGTGGTGCCTTGGAAGTGCCAGGATAACTCAGCCATCACCATCTGTTGCCCTATTTAGCTGTGCCGGCAGAGCAGGGCATGACTGCCACAGCATCCTGAATGCCCCCTTTTACTGGGAGGGGTTTTTGGCTGTTGGCACCATGGGTGTGCTGTTGGGGCTGGCGGTGGTTGTGGTGAGCCTGGCGGTTCCACATGGGATGCTCTGGTGTCCTTGGGGACGGTTGCATCCCACTGCTCAGAGGATCGTGTTCTGCAGCATCTCCAGATGCTGTGTCCACGGGTGCTGAAACCCTCTGGATGAAGCGCTGCTGGTGAGCGGTGCCCACAGCCCCAGGGGTAGGAAGGACGTGGGTGACATGTCCTCTTCTCAGCATGGGACCTCGCTTGTGCCACCACAGCCCCTCTGGCATGAGGGAGACCTTGACCTCTGCCAGCACCAGGCTCCAGGGCTGTGTAAGGAGGCACCTCGGTGTGATGGCTCCTTCGCTTCCAGCTAACTCACAGGGCAGCTGCCTTCAGGGGGGTCCTTAAAGCACTGCAGCAGCGCCGGATGAGAGTGGGAAGCTGAGAGCAGGGGGAAGGTGCTCACCAGCCCCTTGGCTGCTGCACCCAAACATCAGTTGGCTCAGTGGTGAGCGCCTGTCCCAGCACCACCATCCTCATGTCCTTCCTTTGCTGCTGTGGTGACACTTGGGAGCGGAGAGGTCAGGATGGGATCATCTCCTCCCCAGCTTGTTGCATCCCAGCCCTGCGGGTGCATTGGCCTTTGTGCGGCCGGTGCAGCCTCGTGGGAGCGGGCTTTTTGCCTTGGGAGCATCAGAAGCCATTAATCTGGTACCCGAGTGATGAATGAAGGCTGCCTTTAATATTGGTTTTAACTCAGGCTGATCGTAAATAGCACAGCCACTGCAACAGGAGAGCGGGTCCCCTGGCAAAGGCGAGCATCAGCTTCGAAAACGCTCCTTGCATTTAGTTGCTGATCTTTCCTTTCACAAGGTTTCCCCTTTGGAGTCTGGGGCTGAGTCCCCTTCCTCCAGGCTGAGGATGAGGAGCCAGAGCCCAGCAAGTGGTGCAGCGAAGCCAGAGCTCATCATGGACCTGCAGCTCAGGGCGAGGGTGGGGATGCTGGATGTGACCCCATGGGGACGTGCAGGAGATGCGCTTGCCACTGGCTGGGCAGCTCATTGTATTCTTACAGGATCTGTGTCAGCCTCTGTCCTGGTGCCCCCCAGTCACTCCCCTCCCAGGGAAGCATTAGGCCCCAGCACATCACTATCTCAAATTAGAGGAGCCGGGTGCTGGTGATGGGAGATAGGAGCAGAGCAAGGTGGGGGCTCTGGTCCCATTCCAGGGATGCTGATGGAGCACAGCTGGTGCCATGGTGGGGGAGCAGCATCCAGGGCCTAGAGGGCTCTGGTGGCTGTGCCATTAGCTCAGGTAGGGTCCTGGCACTGCTCTGAGCTGGGATGAAGGATGTGGTTCACCTCCGTGCTGCGCAGTTCATCCCTGCTCGTGGGGTTTCTCTTTGGAGGTGCTGCTGCCCATGTCCTCTGCCTCAGTTTCCTTCAGTGGGCAGCAGAATCTGGCCAGTGGTGCCTGCTCATACTGGGGTGGACACACAGGGGATCATGTCCCTGGTGGGTGATGTCTCAGCAGCCACTTGCTGCCACTGGAGCATCCTTGCTCCATCACCTGCCTTGTCTGTGCTGCCTTCAGCTCCCATTTCCCATCCTGGTATAAAGACCCACCCCTGACGAGCGAGGGGCAGGCTGAGCAGACTCCCCTTGTCCTTGGCAGGGAGGTGTGGGCACTGCTGGGGACTGCTGCTGGGGCTCAGATCCAGCACTGTTCCTGCAGGAGAGGGAACGGGGCTGGGGTTTGCTGGGCTGGGCTGTTTGCAGAGCCCCTGGGGTCCTGCACTGTCCCCTCCCCATCTCTCCCATCCTGTCCCTTGCTCTCCCTGTGCCTCTGCACCTCCCTTGCCAGAAATTCTCTGCTAATTAAATGACCATTAGAAGCTAAGTCATGTTTTTGCCTTAATTGGACTCTCCTATCTCTTCTACGGGCTCAAACCCCAGCGTGGCACATCCCCTCCATGTCTGACTCTGGACACGCTGGTATCAACACAATGGGAGCATTGGGGTGCACAGGCATCGTGCCAGGGGTTCTGGCAGAGATGGGATCTCCCCCAACAGCCCTTGTGCTGCTACCCCAGGACAAAACAGCCGCTGGCATTACGACATTGCTGGGACATTGCCGAATAGCTCTGCTGTACCCCAAAATACCTGCTTGTCCCTGGGATGCATCGCAGGAACGTGCCCGTGCTTCCTGGAACCACTGGGACAGGAGGGGCTCCACTTGGGTCTCCTCTTTCCACCCAAATGGGGCAGGTTTTGGGGTCAGCTCCAAAGCTGATGCTCATGGGTGGCTGGGGTATCCCCATGTCTCTATCCCAGTAGGATGACTTAGAGCCCATTGTCTTGATGGACATGACAGCCCTGGTTTTGCCATCCCATAGAGGAGCAATAACTCATTGCTCCAGGCCCGGGGTGGCAGTAGCAGCTCATTAGTTAACGAGCTTCAGGACCTGATCAGGGTCTCCCCAGGACAAGGCAGCACCCAGCACCGTGGGCTGGGAGGGCCGGGTCGGGCCCCCCTCATCCTCATAGCAGCCAGGCGCTAATTGTGCCTCAGCCCTCATTAATCTCTGTCTGTTGCTGCTTTGTGCCTTCACTTCCACGCAGGGGAGAGGCTTCTGTTGCCAAAGCTGCCCCTGGGGGGGACCGAGGGGCTTCCAGCAGCAGGACCCCCCCAAATCCCGACCCCTGCGTGCTGTGGTGGCCACGGACACCCCGAATTCCCCTCCCGGGTTTGGTCCTTTATGGAGCGTCTCGGCTGATGAGGGCAGGAGGAGCTCCATCCATCTCCCATCGCGGGGTGCCGACGTGCAGGATCCTCTCCCGGGGCCGTGGGGACCCGCCACGCTCTTCCAAAGGGAATCCCCAAATCCCCCTTTTTGTACCGTGTGGGATGTGCTGCTGCGGCTCGGGAAGGGGCTGTGTGGGATGGAGCCTTTTGCGGCGGGAGGAGGAGGGATGAAGGGCTCAAGAAAGGGAATTTCTGCTCTCAGAAGTGCTTTTCCCGAAATGGGAATGGACGGATCGCCGGCTCCAGCCTGGGATTTCCATCCCGCCCGAACCTTGAGGCTCTCCTGGAAAACGAAACCCTTTCAATTATGTGTAAATGGGAGAGGGCGGCGCTCCGAGGGGATGGGACCTGACGGCTCCCTCCAGACCAGATGTTTGCAGCTGGGGGGCAACGCATCCTGGGGAAGGGGTGTCCGGGTGCGATGCATTGTACGGGAGCGCGCTGGGGGGGGCCTGAGGCGGTGTGTTGGGAAGACTGAGGAGCTGCGGGATGGAGCACGGGAAAATGTCCCGTGCGATGGGGGGGGCTGCAGTGGTGGGAGTGGGGCAGTGCACTGCAGGGTGCAGGATGAGGTCCAAGGGGGATCTATGAGGGGCTCTGGGGAGAAGGAATGCGCCGTGGGGGTGATGGATTGAGGGGTTCATGGGGTGCCTGGAGGACCTGCGGGGGGGGGTGTCTACCAATGGGTGGTATGCACAGACTGCAGCGACTGCAGTGACTGCACTGACTGCACTGACTGCAGTGATTCACTGACTGCACAGACTGCATGGACTGCTGCATCTGCAGTGATTGCATTGACTGCACTGTACTGACTGCAGTGATTGCACTGTACTGACTGCAGTGATTGCAATGTACTGACTGCAGTGATTGCACTGACTGCACTGTACTGACTGCAGTGATTGCACTGTACTGACTGCAGTGATTGCACTGACTGCACTGTACTGACTGCAGTGATTCACTGACTGCAGTGATTCATTGACTGCACGGGCTGCAATGACTGTGTATGGTGGGAACTGAATGTGACCAAGGACACCCAGGGAGGCAGTGGCCGAGTGGGGATGGGGACTGGCAGTCAAGGGTTGTGCCCCACAGCCTGCCCTTCCACCCCTCCTGCTGCTCTCAGGCTGCCCCTATGGCACTGCCCCACACTTGCTCCATGCACCCCACCCCACACTGCACAGTGCAGGAGGGGGACAACTCTTGGGCACTTGATGGGCCGGATCAGCCCCCTTGGCACGGGTTGCAGGCCTCTGCAGGCTGTACTGTATCTGGGGTGCAAGGGGGCAGCAACAGGGTCTCCATGACCTTAGCCACCGGCCCCCATCTCTCTTGTGCCTCAGTTTCTCCCCTTTCTTGGCTCTTCCAGCACTCAGCAAGCACCATGGGGTGGAAGAGCCTGTGCAGAAGCACTTGCACACATACATGCTTGCACACTGCAGAAGCATTTGCAAACCCTCATGCATTCATGCAACACCCCATGCCCAAGGCCTTGCACACGCACACAGACATGCTTGAACATGTATTGGCACACATGCACAGATGTGCATCCATACTGTGTGCACAGGCACATGTGCAGATGTGAATGCACACCCCATGCAACAGCCCTTGCACACATTCACCCTGTACCTACACACTGCATCTGTGCAGAGAAGCATGCACACTGTACCAGCACTTGCATGTCTCCCTGTACACAAGCACTCACACGCATGAGCACACACATGAAGCACATGCCACAGTGAGCACAGCTGACCTATCCCTAGGGAATGCAGCTCTACTGCGGTGTGTGCATCAGGATGTGAGCAGCATCCCAACTGCAGCATCCCAACTACAGCATCCCAATCACAGCATCCCAACTGCAGCATCCCAGCTGCAGGATCTCAATCACAGCATCCCAACTGCAGCATCCCAGCTGCAGCATCCCAACCCCAGCATCCCAATCACAGTATCCCAGTCTCATCCTGTGCCTTGTTGTGCTGTAGAGCCGCTGGCACGGGGAGCCCCAACACCCAGGAGCACACCCATGACCATGCTGGTGGCCCAGGGCTGTGGTGCTGGAGGATGGTGGTCTTGCCTGCGTGCCCACCCTGTACCCCACATTTGGGTGCAGAGAGGTTTCTGCTGGGCACACAGCCTGGGCATGGGCTGGACCTGTGTGACCACGGAGGGGACGTTGTGTTCCAGGTAGCCCCTGACCCACCATGACATTCAAGCAAGCATCCATGATGGCCCCAGAGGCCACGGCCACCACGATGCCCATGACCACGATGGAGAACTCCACAGAGGCAGCGGGGCCTGGCGAGAGCAAGGAGGACATGTTCACCAAGCTGCGGGACAAGTTCATGAATGAGCTCAACAAGATCCCCCGTGAGTTTCTGCCTCCTTCCCTGTGACCACACCACAGCCCTGGTCCCAGCGCAGTGTGGGACAAGGTGATGGGGCAGGGAGGGTGCTGTGGGGCTGACCATGGCACTGGCTCTTCCCCCCAGTGCCACCCTGGGCCCTCATCGCCATCGCGGTGGTAGCCGGACTCCTCATCCTCACCTGCTGCTTCTGCATCTGCAAGAAGTGCTGCTGCAAGAAGAAGAAGAACAAGAAGGAGAAGGGCAAAGGCATGAAGAATGCCATGAACATGAAAGACATGAAATCAGGCAACCAGGTGACATCCTTCTGCACTGCTTGGCCTTCTTGTTGTAGGACGATCCCTCTGGTTGAGTTACAAATGATGCTGGGGCACTCATAGCTCAGGCAGCAGAGAGGGATGGAGACACCAGGATGCCGGGATGGGACAGTGAGCCTGGACCTGAGACCGCAGCACTGTCCTCTTCCAGTGTCCGGTGGCCCAGATGGGACCAGGCTCAAGCTGCCTTGGACCTGCCAATGCTTCGCCTGGCTCTGCAAATGTCAATCTAATCCCTTGTGTCCCCCCACCTCCCTCTGAGCTGCCACTTCATGGAGCTGTGCCTTTAGCTCAAGAGGAGGCCAAAACACCCAACAATTTGGGGTCCCTGAAAAGCCAGTGCTCAGGAGGCTCTGGTGCATGGAGCTGGGGCCATCAGGAAGGGGGCTTTGGAAGCAGCAGGCTTGGGATGATCCTGCCCATTCCAACAGCCATGACCCAGGGCCTTTTGGAGGGGGTGGGATGTTTCTGCTCTTCAGAGCCGTATGGGCACCGTGGGCATGCAGGGGGGGTTGAATGGGGATGCTCCATGGTATCTGCTCCAGGCTGCTGGGAGGTGTGGGGTGGGATTTGCTGCTGGAGGGCCAGGGCTGCCCCCTGGGGTGGATGGGGCCATACAATCCCCTATTCCCCCCTTGGCCTGGGCCCCTTATCCCATTGTTGCTGCTCTCTGTAATGTGGCTCTCTCCCCTCTCGGTGCTCTCCCTCTTTGACGCTGTGTTCCCTCTCCATCCTGGGACACCCTCACGGTAGGTGCCACCATCAGCTTCCTTCTCCATCATCTTCTGGGGTGCGATGGGGACCCTGGGGACACATCAGAGCATCAGAGAGGTGCTAAGGAGCCCAGGTTCCCACCCCATGGACCATAAATTGGAGAGGCAGGGAGAGGGGTGGCTTTGCCTTAGGAGAATTAGGTTATCTCTTCATTACGAAGCTACTGAAGCCCTTAGCGGTGGTGCAGCAACAAGCAGGGGTCCAGTGCCCCTTCCTTACTGCAGCCACGTCCTGCCAGCATCAAACCTCCCTTCCCTGGAGCTGCCCCTGTGCTGGGGTGTCCCAAGGCAGCGTCATGGGCAGAGCTGGTGCCACCCCAGAGCTGCTTTGTCCATGTTTATGTTCCCAGCAGGGGGGGGGGTGTCCTTTCCCTGGGTGTTGTGGTGGGGGTTGGGGTCCTGGGGTCCCCAGCGGTGTGGGGATGGGGACGGTGGGCTCTGACCCTGCTGCTGAGCCTCAGATGCTGCTGCTGTAGGAGCAACAGGACGATGATGATGCAGAGACGGGGCTGACGGAGGGAGAAGGGGAGGAGGAGGAGAAGGAGCCGGAGAACCTGGGCAAGCTCCAGTTCTCGCTGGACTACGACTTCCAAGCGAACCAGGTGATGGGGCTCGAGTGGGGTTTGCCCAGGGAGGTCCTGGTGGGCCTGGGTGGCAAAGGAGGGAGAGGGGAGCTGGGTGCTGAGCCCTGGGGAGCCCCGTCCCATGTTGGGCTGGGGATGAGCCCTTGGCATCCGCCGCTGCTGGATGGGGACATCCCTGTTCCGCCTCCAGCTCACGGTGGGCATCCTCCAAGCCGCCGAGCTGCCGGCTCTGGACATGGGTGGCACCTCGGACCCCTACGTGAAGGTGTTCCTGCTCCCTGACAAGAAGAAGAAGTACGAGACCAAAGTGCAGAAGAAGACACTGAACCCTGCGTTCAATGAGACCTTCACCTTCAAGGTGAGGGTCTTCCTACCCACAACACAGGACCTTGTCTCCTACTGTCATCTTTCCCCTGGCTATGTACTGGCCTCCTGTGTTGACCCTCACTGCTGGGAGCGGGCGGTCCTGGCTTGGGCTTCCTTGAGCCCATTGCCAGCCAACTCAATGGTCCTCTTTGTGCAGGTCCCCTACCAGGAGCTGGGTGGGAAGACGCTGGTGATGGCCATCTATGACTTCGACCGCTTCTCCAAGCACGACATCATTGGCGAGGTGAAGGTGCCCATGAACACGGTGGACCTGGGTCAGCCCATTGAGGAGTGGCGAGACCTGCAGAGCGGTGAGAAGGAAGAGGTAAGAGCCACTTGGAACCCTTGGCCAGGGTGGTTTGAGATGTGGGGCGACGATGGGTCAGGGTGCGCATCCTGGCCATGAGTGCTGGGCAGGATCTGTCCCTTTGTCCATTGTGCAAAAGCCTTTCTCTAACAAAACTGGAGAGTACGAAGTTCCTGAGCGCTGCCTTGGGCCTGGCCTGACCCAGACCCAAGTGATCAAAGCCTTGTGCTGGTGGAGGACGGCTCAGGATTGCACTGAAGGTTGAGCAGGATGTGGGGGTACCCGCATGTGGAGCGACGCCCCAGCATTGGCAAGCAAGGCAGTGAGACCTTCTCCCTGCTCCTCTCTGCAGCCTGAGAAGCTGGGGGATATCTGCATCTCCCTCCGGTACGTGCCCACGGCCGGGAAGCTCACTGTCTGCATCCTGGAGGCCAAGAACCTGAAGAAGATGGATGTTGGGGGTCTCTCAGGTGGGTTCTCCTCCACCCCGCCCTGGGGCTCTCAGAATCCTTTGCTGGGGAAGGACAATGGGGCCATCAGTCTGTCAGGGCTTGGGGAAGCCACCACCAGTGCCTGGGACCTCCTGTATTAGAGGCAGCCCCAGGTCTGCCTGTGGGGCAAGGGGAGATGGGATGGGACGGGCCCTCCAACCCTTAGGAAGAACCAGATTTGGTTCCTGACTCTCCAGGCTCCAGGATGCTGCAGGACCTGCGTGGTGGAAGCTTCTTTGCTTCTGGTCCTGCTCCTCCGTGACTCGGGGCCAAGGACACAGTTGACAGTATGTTTTATTAAGCAGGGGAAGAGCAGCACCAGCATGGATGGAAGGGTTCAGCTTTATTGCTGGGGTGTCCTGCTCCAGACATGGGGATGACAGCACTCACCAGTGGCACTGTACTGGCTGCACCCCTCCTACAAGAGGGCCCACAGGAAGCAGAAGAGCTCCATCCATCAGAGCACCTTTATTCTTTAAATACATCTCTTTACCCTGCGGTGCACTTCATAGAATCACAGAATCACAGAATGGTTTGGGTTGGAAAGGGCCTTATTGCTCCCCCAGCTCCAACCCCTGCCATGGGCAGGGACACCTTCCACTTCAGCAGCTTGCTCCAAGCCCCTGTGTCCATCCCACCTGGCCTTGAACACTGCAGGGATGGGGCAGCCACAGTGTCTCTGAGTACCCTATGCCAGTGTCCCACCACCCTCACAGTGAAGAACTTCTTTCTTATCTCTAACCTGAACTTCCCCTGTTTCAGTCCGAACCCATCACCCCTTGTCCTATCACTACAGTTCCTGATGAAGAGTCCCACTCCAGCATCCTTGGAGGGCCCCTTCAGATTGTTCTGGGGCCAGGCTGATGGTTATCCCCTGGGCATCTCAGCTCTGGCTGATGCATTCTGCTGCCCCCCCAGATCCCTACGTGAAGATCCACCTGCTGCAGAATGGCAAGAGGTTAAAGAAGAAGAAGACCACAGTCAAGAAGAAGACCCTGAACCCCTACTTCAATGAGTCCTTCAGCTTCGAGATCCCCTTTGAGCAGATACAGGTTTGTTTGATGACTCCCCTGGGAGGGAGGCAGGGTGAGGGCAATGGGAAAAGTACCACAGCTTCCCAAGCCCCTGTCCCAGCCTGAGCAGCTCCTGCCGAGATCCTGGTCCAGCCACCCATGAAATCATGTCCAGTCCCAGCCTGGGCCTGGGCTGATGCTGAGGACATCTTCTTTAGGGGCAGAGGTGGGTACTGCCCAGGAGATGCAGTCCCAACCCAGGTAATGGCTGGAGAGGGGCTTTCCTCTGCTTCTCAGTTGGGATGCTGTGAGTGGGATGCTGTGAGTGGCACACTGCAGTTGGGATGCTGTGATTGGGATGCTGCAGCTGGGATGATCTGATTGGGATGCTGCAGTTGGGATGATCTGATTGGGATGCTGCAGTTGGAGTGATCCGATTGGGATGCTGCAGTTGGGATGCTATGATTGGGATGCTGCAGTTGGGATGCTGTAATTTGGATGCTGCAGTCGGGATGCTGTGATTGGGATGCTGCAGTTGGGATGCTGTGATTGGGATGCTGCGGTTGGGATGATCTGATTGGGATGCTGCAGCTGGGATGATCTGATTGGGATGCTGCAGTTGGGATGATCTGATTGGGATGCTGCAGTTGAGAAGATCTGATTGGGATGCTGCAGTTGAGAAGATCTGATTGGGATGCTGCAGTTGGGATGCTATGATTGGGATGCTGCAGTTGAGATGATCTGATTGGGACGCTGCAGTTGGGATGCTGTAATTGGGATGCTGCAGTTGGGATGCTGTGATTGGGATGCTGCAGTTGGGATGCTATGATTGGGATGCTGCAGTTGGGATGATCTGATTGGGACGCTGTGATTGGGATGCTGCAGTTGGGATGCTGTGACTGGGACTCTGCTCCCTGCTCTTTCCTGCCCCTTGAAAGAAGTTTTCCTCCCTCAGAAAGTGCAAGTGGTCATCACGGTGCTGGACTACGACAAGCTGGGGAAGAACGAAGCCATCGGCAAGATCTTCACGGGCTGCAATTCCACGGGCACGGAGCTGCGGCACTGGTCCGACATGCTGGCCAACCCCCGGCGGCCCATTGCCCAGTGGCACTCCCTGAAGCCAGAGGAAGAAGTAGACGCAGCTCTTGGGAAGAACAAATAGGAGGAGCTGCCGGCGGCGCGGCACCGCGGACACTCGGCGCGACCCAGAGCTACCGATACCTCAGTTCTGCAACCTTTGGTTTTGGTTCTTTTTGTTCTCTTTTAAGCTGAAATACCCTTCGATGGCTGTGGAAGGGTTTCCAGACAGTCCCCAAAGCTTCCAGGGGAAGAGGTTAAAGACATGGATGGTTCTTTTCGTTCTTCAGCATCGCTCCCTTCTGTCCCATCGCCTCCGACCACCTCCCAGGCCCAAAGCCACCATCACGCCTGGGACCTTCCCCGGGAGCCGTGGCCCCAGCCCCCGGCACCGCTGCTGCCATCCTCCCCTCGGCTCCACATGGGAAGCACCGCTCGGCCATGGAGGTGGTAATGGAGGTGGTCATGAGGGATGAGCAGATGCACTGGGCTGCTGGGGCACGAGCTGTGGTGGGAACAGAGAAGGTGATGGAGAAGAGCCTCTGCAGCAGACCCGGGTGCCTCCGGCTCTGCCTCCGCCATCCCCTTGGTTTCAGTGCCCCGGCCAGCTCCAGGCTTGGCTCCTCTGAGGAGAGGTTTGTAGGGACCACAGGGCCCCGTTGTTGGGGGGGTGCTGAGCTCTTGTGGGGCCACGCTGAGCCCCTGGGCTCTGCTCGGAGGAGACCCATGGAGGGATGTGCACACAACGGACACCACCACCACCTCTGCCATCATGGCCAGGCAAGGGCAGCACCGGGGGATTTGCATGTGTCCCACCATGCTTGGTTGAAACGTGTAGATCAAGATGCTCCCTCGAGGCAGGGTGATGCTGAGAGGTCTCATGATGTGAGGGGTCAGAGCAGTGCCAGGTTCCTCCCCAAAGGAGTCAGCCTGGGGCTATGGGGAGCTCCAGCCCCATCGCCACATCCCACCACTGTGATGCAGGTGGGGAGGACAAGAGTGAGCCCATGCCCAACCAGGGACCAGAACCCGTGATCCCCGTGAGCTGCTGATCCCCACGGAGCCATTGGCTGCTGAATCCACCCCATCCCGCTCCCCTCGGTGGCATAAGCCATATCCGTGTCCATCACAGTGGGCAGGAGCTTCTCCAGGCCACCTCTCCCTGGTGGGATAAGGCAGGACCAAGCCCCTGAGCTGGAAAGCCAAGGTTGATCCCTGCCCGGTTCAGCACAGTCTGCGCTGGGGCACTGAGCGGAGCTGGTGTCCCCATCCCAGCCCCAACTCCCCCTGCTCCCTGCTCCGCTTCGCTTCCCTGGGCTTGGATTTGGCACAACTGAAAGCACGTGGGGGCTGCCCTGGGCTGGGACCTCGGTGTGTGGCATCCTGAGCCTGGGGACAAAGTGCCAACGCAGATCACCCTGGTGACAGCGGATGCTCCCGGTGTCCCTTCCCAAAGGGCACCTCAGATGCGCCGGGAGGTGGGGGCACAATGGGAAACCTCGTGGCAGCCACAGCTCAGGGGGCTCAGGTTGGACCCAGGGACAAACCCCTTCCCCGGGGAAAGGTCCATAGGGAGGGACGGCTCCGTCAGGGGAGGTTTGGGGCTCGGTGGGACCCCAGATCACTTCCACCAGCGTTGAGGTGGCACCGGGGCCCTG
>JAOEHX010025481.1:1147-21125 GCA_025448015.1 Bolborhynchus lineola | reverse complement strand
GCCTGTGGGGCAGGAGGTAGAGAATTCAGGACTACAGTTGGGCCCAGTAAGAAGGGAGGGGTGGGGGGAAGGCATTCCTTCCTCGAGAAGTAAATTTGGGTTTGCTTCTCATTACTCCACTCTGATCAGTAACAAATTAAATTGTATTTTTACCACAGGTCTGTTTTGCCCATGATGGTAATTGCTGAGTGATCTCTCCTTCTCCTTATCTCAACCCATATGCTTTTTGTTATATTTTCTCACCCCTGTCCATTTGAGGAGGGGCAGTAATAGAGCAGCTTTGGTGGGCACCTGGCATGCAGCCAGGGTCAACCTCCACGATCTTTAGACACTAACAGTACAAGTAAGTGATATTCTACTTAATAGATTGCAAAATGTGTTGTATTTTATCCCTGATTATGAGAATAATTTGATTACCCTCAGCATAGCTATTAAACAGTTACAGAGAGATTGATTGTAGTGGTATGAAAGATTTCACCATTAATATTTCTATGAAAGAGATTCAGAACATAAACAGATTTCATGGCTGTTCTCAACTGGAATATCTAAATATATGCCTTTCCTTCCCTATAACCCAGGCACATCAGCTTGCCATAGAAATTTCTGTCAAAACAGAGATTCCTTTGATTTTCCAGTGCTTCATATCACAACATGTTGCTCTAGCACTAACACTATGGCAATGAGGACACAGTTGCATAAATCATAGGAGCCAAATGCCCAGAATAAAATACTATAATGAATAAAAAGAGGTGTAGTACGTGATGACCCTGATCCTGCTATGTGATAGATCTGAGTCAGAAGATTTCATTCTGTTATTTCAGGGAGGATTAGTCCCATCACATGTGGTAGAAAATGCTGATTTAATTCTGATTCTGCCCTCTTTCTACCATTCAGTCTTCAAATTATGGGCAAGACCCAGTGCTGGTAAACTACAGCTGCTGCATAGCCTGAATTTCGGAGTGTATGCAGAGTCTGCTCTTAGGCTGCCAAATCACATTGCATGTCCTCTGTTCATTCACTGTGCCTGCTAGAATAACTTGTTATGATACTGGACTTCCAAAGAATATATTAACTTCCTGACTCTCTATAGTAATACCATACAGCTGGTTCAAATAAACATTCCAAGCCAGTGCATTTTTCATCTTGGAAAAAAAAGAAATAGCAATCCCAAAGAAGTTTTGTATTTATTCAGTCCTTACTGTCATTGCCTTTGACACTGAGCACAAAATTAATAGTTTAAAAAATTTGAGTTACTCTCTACGCCTTTGCATTGATTCTCCTTTGTTGTTCTTAATTTATTTTGTTGACCACTGCAGTCTAAAAGAGAGGAAAAACTGCTCATGGCATTAATTTTCTTGAGTTATTGCACTGTTCTGTCTCACTAGAAGTTTATTGTTGTTTTTGTACTTCGAATAAAATGTGACTGCTTTTGTCTGAAGCAGAATCTGTATAAAGGATTCAAGAATTCTTGAATTTACCTTACTATTCTAAAATTTCTTTGACATGGATACAAGACCATAACTAGGTAAGTTATCCCCATTGAACTTTGGCATTGAAAATATGTTACTTTGTTTCTTTAATGATTTCATTGTCAGTTCATTTATTAATATTCCTGAAACAGTATGAGTGAGAACCTTAGGCAAAACCATAATGTAAATAATGGATATTTTGGCTGTATAAGGGTTCAAGGTTTCTGCATATTTGATCACAAGTTTTGTAGTTATATTAATGTAGGTGCACTGAGTTTTGGCTTCAGAAATGGTACACATGATTAAGTAAAGATTTTGCTCCAAATATTGCTTCCATTAGTAACATACAAATTCCCACCAGAGATACATCACAGGGCCCAGGTCTTCCATTTCTATGTCATACTGCCATTTATAAAGTAATTTCCTAATGAAAATTGTTAGATGTGCCAGGTTTCTGAGTTGGATTCTTGTACTCTGAGCTGTAATTATGGAAAAACTTATGGATGGAATTACAGAAATTATGGAAAATAGTGTGCATGTCCGTACTTTTCTGAGTTTTGTTTTAATTCTTTGGGCTAATTATGAAGAAAGTGATATTTCCAATAAGTTGTGGAGAAATCAGAGTTAGCCAAATACATATGATACCTGCTTTTAAGTAGTTTTTCAAAGCTGGACACCAAGTTTTGATCTGTCACCCAACTGTGAGTGATGCAAATAGAAATATGTCCCTGATTTCAGTGGGAGCAGGAGTAGGTGGTAGTTTTTCATTCTTATATCACACATGAAGAAGGCAATTGTGTATGCAAGACTTACAGCGATGTCAGATCGACGTTTTTATATGTTTTGTTACAGTCTGTGAGTAACTGGACTGTATGGATATAAATCTGTCTTTGATTAAGATAGATTATTCTGGTGTCCTGTTATAAGATTATTTTACATAAACAGAGCTATCATTGACAAGTACAGAATCATTCTGATTTATAGTACTTTATGAGAAATATACACATCTGTGAAAAATGCTAACTTACGGGTGGAAATAAGGGGTAGACACACACTCTTTTTATTCTGCTTTTGCACTAAGAATAACTATTTGGCCTGTTGCTGCTTCAAATACTCATGGAAATTTGCTTTTATCGGAGAGCTGTTCTTCATAATTTACAGATAAGGTGAACCAATCTGTAGTTTTATGACTGGAAGTGAGGGAGCATTGTAAAACTGTGGAATTAGGCAAAGTACGTAAGAACATTCTGAACCCCCAAATGCTGTATTAAGGTCACACACGTTTTAAATTAGGAGCCTCTGTTCTCACTCATAAATGTCTCAAACTTTCAACTACTGATCTGAAACTTTTGGTGGTTGAATATTGTAACAGTAGCCACTGGAATTAGTAGATACTGACCCTTGTGCCATTTGACAGGCTGTATGTAACTGCTTGCGACCCTGACCGGGTTCATGTCAGTGGAGCAAAGAAATGGAGGTTAGCCACTCACTAGAGCTCCTGCACACTAGAATTTCATTACAAAGGTAAAACTGTTTTTTTTAATTAGTCTATCAATACAAAATACACTTACCCAAAGAACAATGTTAAATTTAAATCATTCTCCCCCAATTCACATGACACCTACCATACTGTATTCATAAGCATGAAGAAAGCAAAACATAGCTTAGTCTCACTGCCTTCAACTTTGTGGTTGTTGCCAGCAAATGCCTGAACATTAATTTATATTTTATATTTTGAGCTTAGATTTTTAAAAATGATTTTTGGTACTGTTTCTTTGCTGGTTTTCTTTTGTTCTTGCTGTCTGCAAGACATGTAACATGACAAGCACTGAGTGTCTATTTGTGTGAGGCATACAAGAAAATGGAGAGTTATAAATATGTATGTTTGATGATAATATGCAACTATGACAAAGATATTCCTGCCTATGTTTTTGGAGGTGACCGTGCAAAGCTGTGGTTTATCCAAATAATGGTAAAAATAACATTCTAAAAATGTTCTACTTACATAAATAGTCAAAAATACAAAAATGTGTACTTACTCCCTGGTAGAAAGCTCCTCTTTACAATATTTGGAGATAGACTTCCCTGTGCCTCCCTATCCCCCAAGATCCATTTTCTGCAAAGGTCTTTTAATGTGAGAGAGGATAGAGTTTCGCAACAGTTTATTGCTAGATTTACAATGCTGGCGACAAAGTCATTCTTAAAAACTGGGATAGACTTCTCCCAGGAATTGATCTCTAGTTGGGGTTAACGGATTATAAGGGCCAGACTGTGTCTGTGACTAGCCCTTACACAGTAATGCTGCTGCAAATACATGCGAAATGTGGCCTCACAGGAAACTGCTTCTGGGAGCTCAGCACCCCTACCCACTGGGTAACCTCTGCAACAGAGCAGGCATAAGACAGGGTCATGCTTATGCCTCTGCATTGAAACAATAGTAGGAAGAACAGTCAGTGCCTTCCTAATGATGCTGTAGGGCAACAAAGTCCCTACATTGGTTTGGTTACAGAAAGATTGTTCCTTTTGCAATTGCTCCTAACTGTGCTGTTTGAAACAACCATCGTCAAGATCGCTGGTCAGTACACAGAAGGTTAATTATTTGGCTGTATATTTTTATGTTATTAATTAGGTTTTATTATATTCTTTTTTGTTTTGTTGCATAGAACATTAGCTGAAATCAGCAGAATGTAATATTTCCTTCTATTTGAAATACAAAATGATATTTTGCATTTCATATTTATATATCATTTTAAACAGCCTGCAGAAGACCTGTGCAAAGGCAGAAACAGTGGCTGACTTGGTTTGGTGCATTGAATGGGTTGTTTTTTTTGTCCTTGCTGAGTACAATAAGATCACTGTGTCCCAGAGTCTTTATCATACCACCTAACTGGTTTGCAAAACCTTGCTGCTGCGGGCAGCTTGATCTTGCTGCCAGTGACACGGGTGGCACCCCCCTTTCCTTTTTGTCTGCAGCAGAAGCAGGATTGGGCTGCCCAGTGCCTGCAGCATGAAAATTTGGCGGCTCCTCAGCATCTCCCCGGGGGTACGGTGATTTTTCACTCTTCTTTGTTTCAAAGAGCTGCATTGAGGGCTGCTCCACAGTAGCAAAACTGAAACAGCACAGGGCATGAGAAAAGCAAACAAAAACTTTACAAATTCACTTTTAAAATTTTGATCCCTTTTACAAGGTTGTGAGATTGCAGTTACTAATTTTGGTGTGTCTTTTTGTTTAGTTATTGCCTTTGAAGTGGGTCTGGCCTTAGATCAGGGTAACTTCATTTCACATTACATGGAGACGGCCAGGTTTTGCTTGCATAGAAATTGACAAATTTTTGTAAGAAAGATACAAAGAAATGGTATTGCACAGATGTAGTGTGTTCACATGCACATATATGTGCACAGAATACTTACTTTCATGTCACAGGCTGGTGGCTTTGGGCTGCGGCAGCAGCACTCAATGTACCTCTTGGAGTCTGCAGGCAGCCGCTGCCATTTCCCCACCATGGCGCCCAGACACCTGCCCATGCACTGGGGACTGTGACGGCAGGAGGGGGCTGCTGTGAGAGACTGCTGCTCAGTGTGAGGGGCTGGTGAAGAAGAGGCGGGTGCGGATGAGGCTGTCCACTGCCGCCTCCTCTCAGAGGATCTTGAGGTAGAGGAGCCACAGACACGTGGTGGCTGCGAGGAGCCGGGGCAGAGGCCAAGGTGGTTCTTCTCAGGTGAGAGCAGTACTTTAATGAAAGAACGTGAAGAAGACAGCCAGTGGAGCTGGAGAGCAGCTGGCCCGGAGGCAGGAGGTGGGTGTGAAGCAGGGAAGGGCGATAGTGGGGCGGGTGACACTACATGGTGCCTGTGGAGAAGAGCAGGGAGAAGCACTGTTGCTATGGCGGCCACTGAGGTGGTTGAGGGCTCTGGTGTGCTCACGGGGCTGGCTGAAGGCAGGTTCCTGGAATGCGGTCGGGGTCTGGTGTGACGAGTGCCGGTGGGCACTGCAGGCCTCCCGGGGTGTGGTTTTCCCCAGGGGAGACCCATGATGGCAGCCTCATGGGTATGCTCCCAGGAGGGGATGTTGCGGCCCTGCTGCCATGTCAGGATCAGCAGCTCTCCTGCGCGCAGGGCTCAGGTGTGTGGGGTTCAAATACACCTTTTTATCAGAGAAGCAAAAAGCTCTGTGAAATTCAAACCTTTCTCCATCCCTATAGCTGAAGAGGTTCTATGGGTAATTATTTTAAAAACAATTATACAAGGTGTTATCTTAGGCAAATCATACAAAATTAAGAGTACAGTGCCATATCGTCAAATTTCACATCAGTAGGAAGTTTTAAAATCTGCAGCCTTCTGGATTCCTGTGGTTCGGTGTTTGTTCACAATGCATGTCAGGGGAAAACATATGGTAATCCCATGCAGAAATAAATGTGACTGAATCCTGTTTGCTTTCAAATAATTGCATTTATTTACATCAGTTTAACCTCCATTTAAAATGTCATGTATATCCCAGCTAGATTAATGCATGTGCAAAACCAAGCCTCTGTGGGAAGTGTTTCGAGTAAGCGATTTGTTTTGCTTGGAATTAATGGATTCTTACCTAAAGTACAAGTTATAAATAAAAATAAACTAATGGTGAGTGGTAGTTTGCTGCTGTCGCTTAAATAGTGGACAGTTTGGTAATTACAGACCATCAAAGAACTGCTGCACTGCTAATTATTATATTTTAAGAATTTACCAGCCTTTCATCATTCAAAAGAAACTTTAAAGAAACATTGAAGACTTTAAATATATGCTATAAATAAAATAAGCCTATTAAGTGGTGTGATGGTTGGTACTTACAGCTCACACTGGAGAATGTCACCTTTCCTTGTTGCTTTGTCTGATACAGAATTCCACATTGTGAAATAGGTACCCAAATCTCATGTAGTCACGTGTATTTGCATCTATGGTGTGGGCTTCATTCTGTAAACATGTGAGCAGCTTGACTAAGATGAGAAGCTTCAGAAGCACAATTAGAGAAAGTTATTTGAGTGTTTATAAGGCTAGATCAAGAAAATGTCAACAAATCTGTTCACAGAAACCTTGTATGCAAACCTTTGAACTGAAAAGAAAGAGTACCAGTGACGAAGATGTTGGCAATAGTTGCACCTGCTCTGAGCTAGAAAGGTGTATAATTCTAACACATTTTTATATGTCTTATTTTTTATTTAAAATACTTACGAATACTTTGATAAATATTTTAATTTTCAAAACTGAATAAGTTACTAGCCACAAAAGTATTTTTTCACAGTTGTGATTCTCCATTTACTTTATATCAGAATGAACAAAACACACATTTCCATGGTAATTTTAGTCAAAAACTGGATTTAGAATGGAAATTTTGTTATATATGTCTCTTCCTTTTCCTCATAGAGGTAAACCTGTGTTTAATACCTCCTCGACTGTGATCTTTGTATTACCTGGAATTAACATAGTATGAATAATGTGTTTATGTACACAGCGGTGCTGGAGATCATGAAATTTTTGTCTTGAGGGAGGAGCAGGTACATGCAGTTTAGAGCTGATTGTAATATATTTCCATCAGAAGTATTGCAGAGCTCTTGGACCTTGACAAGACTTTGGATTTGACGTTGCTTTGTTCATCTGACTATAAAGATAGCAGACATATTGTCTCCAGTAAGGAGGCATCCACTTCCAAGCTGATCTATATAGTTTGTCTACCCGTTTATCTTGGTTTTATATCATAATGAAAGAATAGTCCTGAATCTCTCATTCAGAATATTGACACAAGATTGCATTATCCGTCTAAGTAAGATTTCCAGGATGGATATTATAGACCTCTGCAAATGCAACACTGAAATTGTAAATAATATAAAACAAATGCTAAATATTGTACTCTTCAGTGATTTTCATTGAGCCAGACTCTAATAATCATTAAGGCATGTAAAAAATATATGGTTCATGCGAAAGGTCAGATGCAGGCCGTGGTTATTTTTAATTCATTGAATTGTTTTCAGCAGGCATATCTGTATGCAGCATAATCTCTTGCCCATTTTCAGCAAAACATCCCTAAATTCATCATACATGAAAACAGAGCTGGAGGAAGAGGAAATGAACAATTTTCCAATTTATGCAATTTAAGAGAAAGATGCGGGGGGTCTTTAATGATCATTGGCTGTATGAAACACACATTATCTGTACCTATCAAGCTGCAAAAGCCTGTGGAAGATGGCAGAAATGCTGTTTTTAAAGGGTTCTGTAGTCTTGTGAGACTAGTTTTATTGTAAATCTGCTGATGTGTCATTGAACTGGATACTGTGCTTTGTAAAAGACGATAAGCAGAATTTTTGTTGTTGATATCATAATTCATTTACGTGTTTTAGCTTGATGTGTTTTGGGCATAATATTTTCACAAGCTTTAAAAAATCCTAAGTTGAGACCAAATGAAACAATCTCAGAAAATGAGCTACTTTAAGGTTGCTTGACAATTTAATTGAGAATTAACTGATTTTAACAGTACAGTTGTGTTGACTACCTTATTTTTTAAAAAAAGATTGAAAATTTCCAGGTGCATTGACAGACTCATGCACACCTGTTTGAGGGATTTTGGGTGGTTTGTTTGTTTGCTTGGTTTAATAAACCACAACAAAGAAAAACCTGAGAACCTTGAAATAGCAGTTTCATGGGCATGTAAGGAAAGCAATTGTTAAATGGCTCTGAGTGTTAGCAGAATTTGTTAAAGCTATTTAATGTAATAAAAAGACTAGAAAGGGCTGTAAGACTTTAAAATATGCTGCACACAATCATATGGTTTTCATATTTAGTATTTACACTTAGGTAGTTATTTGTGAAACTGAGCAGATGTACAGTGTATTAACATACAGTGTGAAAAACAGTAAAAAAGCTAATGATACCATAATTACTCTTTGCTGTATGAAAACCTGAAAATGCTGGATTGTGTTCTATTGAAAAATGCATAGTTGTAACATGTCATAATACAGGATGATCATGAGTCTCTTCAGTAGCAATTGGGATATGTTGCAGGATGTATTTATTAATATATTTTCTTAAAGTAGAATTTCATATATATATAGTAATTACTCAGAGGTAGTAAATAATTGCAACACAAACTTGAAGAAATCTAGAAAGGCTTTTATGCAATGAAAAAAAAGTGAGAAAGAAGAAGAGAAAAGGAATAATTTAAGAAGGGAAAAGGAATAATTTTAGTCCTTTAAGGCCAGAGGGTTCTTGGGCAGGTGAAATTATGAGATTTTACGTGTTGTCTGACTGCTCTTGGTCTTATTATTAGGTCCCTGCTCCACAGCCTCAAGGAGCAGGAGGAGGACTTTGGTATTGTCAGAATATGCTGCTGTGCACAGCCTGTGTTTCCTTTTCCTGGGAGGATTATGCTGCGTGTAAGTGGCAGCATTCTGCGTAGCCGAAGAGATGTCTGAATGGAAGATCCCTTCCCCCAGCGGTAGCACATCTCAGTAAACGTTCTGGTCACTTGAGCCAGGAGCATTTTGACCAAAATGTATTAAACTTTGGAGACATGACATCTTCTGTTCCTATTTATTATGTACTGCATGTGATTCCTTATCTAAGGGCAAGTTGTTCTTATTTCATTCACAGTTAATGAACTGCATGCATGTGGAAAAGGAGAGAGATTTAGCTTCTGTATGTCACTGAAATAACTTATAATGCAGTCTAATAACAATAGTTTATAATAAAGTCCCTCTGAAGGTAAATGACAAAACAGGATTGTGGTTCCTTATAACACCCTTGCACTCTCTTACCTTTTATGGCCCAGCTTAGCTGTATTAAATGTCCAAACAATACTCTTTGTACACTGTATTCACTTTCAGACATGCACCTTGCTTTTATTTTACCTTTGATTTCCTTGGCACATGAGATGCTGTGGCACATTAAGATACAGTGCAGTCATTTGTCCAGTTCCCTTCCTATAGCCATATTGTATATTAAACTCTCATGCCCCACAGTGTTCTGCAGGAGATTATCCAAGAAATGATAAATCCTCTGTAGGAGCTATCAAAGCATCGTTGCCCATTTGTAGCCGCCAAAAAGACCCTCACATCTCTTTCACTGTCACTGCATTATTGATTAGCTTGTGAAATACTGAAGCTGTATTGATTGCAAATATTTAGGGATGAAAAAGGAAACATTGTCCTTGAAGGTATTTGCAGTCCTCCTTTCTGTTAAAGAGATCTTCTCTTGTATTTCTCTGTCTGTCTTCTACATACGCTGCAGGCAGATGTGTTCGTCCAGGGCTACCAGCAAGATGGGCAAATGGCTGCCTCACCCTGCTGTGGCTGGTAGTCACCAAAAACCTGAGAGCGGAGAATAAAGGAGAGTGCTTAGATAAAGATTGCTTGTTTGGTTTTCTACACATATGCATTTTGACAGAAATTATAGGAAGAAAAACCTATTTCCTATTTGTCTATGTTTTAATTAATTTGTATTTTAAAATTATCTTACTGATCCAGGCAATCTAGGCCATGAGGTCTGAAACAGTCCTGCCTAAAATAGCATGTAACTGGCTGATATTCTACTCCCATTGGAAACATAGCTGCTGAAATTGCAGCACATTCTGTCTTGATATTCATGGGTTCTCCTAATCCAGTTATAGAAATACTCTGTGCAGACGGGCTAAAATGGAAGACCTGAGAAGAATCTTCGCTTGTTGATCCATTTGGGTGAAGTCTATAAATGGACTTTGCAAATGAAAAACAGTAAAGCACACAACAAAACAATTCCCTGCTAATTTGCAAGTTGCTTCTTGCTGTCCCTTCTCCAAGAAGATCCTGGCACATGCAGGTGGTTTCTGCTTGGTTAGGGTACAGTTAGTTCCCTGGCTGGTACTTAAGCTGAAATCATTAACATGTGTCTTGTGTGTTACCTGAATGAAAGGCGAGTTCACGGGTTATTATTGCCCATTTTTTCTCTTTGCTCCTTCACTTCCCTGTTTCGATTACAAATCCCCCTCCAGGCACAAAGCAAGCTGGACACCTACAGTGCAGCTAAAGAGTTATTTGTTCCCTAGGTGGACACTAATGAATGACTGCAGTGCTGCCCTGAGTGAGGGGGTCCCCACTATTAAAAGTTTAATAGAAAGATCTGAGAAGCTGGGGGCCATGAGGAGGAGGAGGGGACAGGGAGCTGTAAGTAACTCACTGAGTGCCTTCTCTGTTCCTTTGCTGTAGTGGAGATTATACCATCCATTAGGACAGGAGCAACAGGAGAGAGGTCAGTTCCCTCTGCTCTCTCCTTTTGCCTTCAGTCTCACCACAAGCTGTTGAAACTGCAAAAATATGTTGGTCCCTTTCCACTGTAAAGTCTCTGAAAGCAGCAGGGATATGGCCTGCCTGAAAAAAATGAGCTAATTCAGACTTCCTTTCACTTTTCTGATTTTTTATCCTTTTGTTTCCCTCTCACGCCTCTTTGTTCTCTTTTAAATCCCTGATCTGTCTCTCTTTTTTTTTTACTCTCCATGTTCTTCTCTCCCTCTACTTTGTGCTTTCCAAGACTTGGCATTAGGATAGGTATATTTAATTTGGAGGCTTTATTATTATTATTATTATTATTATTTTTCTTTAAATGTTCCAGCACCCACAGGAATTCCTGTCTATGCTAAGTGATCATTAAGTTTCATAGAACACTGGGAATATATTGTCCCTTATTTCAACCAAGGTAGGTATAAACCTCACTTTTTCTCTCAGTTGTACGAGAGTGAGATCTGATTTTAGTTTGCTTTTAGTTTTTTATCTAGGCTCTATTACTGTAGCATCTGTCTATGTTTGAGACCATGTGAAAAAAAGGGGTTTGTTATAACCCAGAGAGAAGGAGGGAGAGAGGTATCTTTTAGTTTCTGTCTGCTGTATAGTACCAAGAACATTCTGAATATCTCTTAAGTAATCCTTACAAGAAACAAGAAGAATCTCTTGTATATAATATCTCTTGTATATAATTCCTATTATAACTCCAAGAAGGAGTGTTTTATGGGAGGTTCAGGCCACCAACATGTTTGGTATCCTGAGGTCCTACAGGATGCTGCTGACACTGCAAGGGACAGCCAGGGAATGGCAATGGAAAAAGCTTTGTTGCACCAGAGGTGTTGAGAAAGTTAGAATTTTGCTGGAGTTAACCATAACAATAGGAATTGAAGTTTGTTTTCATGGTGGGATGTTATAACCTCCCTCCATTTTGGTGATAGAGTTCTAGGATTGAAACCTCTGTTAATCTTTTGCTAACCAGTGACAAATGTAGCTGGAGGAGCTAAAATACAATAGCTTCTCTATGGTTCTTTGGATTCCCTGTGTCATCTTTCCTACAGAGCTCTTCTAGAGGGCAATGCAAGAACATTTTTAGCATATAAATGCATCCTAAAAAGAGCATTGATGCCTGTATGTGATGCCTGATCTCTTTGAAACAATCTGATTAAAAAAGGCATTTGGAAGTGGTGCTGCCCATGCACCCTGTCAGCACAGGTTTCTTAAGATTGCTGACTGGAATAACATGTCAGATCCCTGTTTGGAAATATATGGAGTGGATCCACAAAGCTTACCTGTGTTCTCCTTTCTCACTGCCTTTCCTTCAAACATTAGTGTTCTGGCTTAATTCTAGCACTTAGACAGACGTAAAGCTGGATGCTGTGAGCACCTGCGAAGTAAGTTTCAAAAGACAGGCAAATGTTTTCTGGTGAGACTATTTCAGGGAAATGTGTTTTCCTAAGCATTGCTAGGATACAAAATTTGTGTTCTTGTCATTTTTTAACAAACAGTGATTTTGAGTCTGCTCTAAAATTTGCCCTTTGCTTTTTTTCTTAAATTTAGGCTATTTAAGAAAATAGTTTTATACCATGCTAATAATTTGATTGTACATGTTAATACATGCTTTCATATTGCTCTGAATAGGCTTTCTGAGCTGAGGCCTGTGTTTTGAACTTACGTCTGAATCCTGGTCATCAGAAAATGCTAAAATAGGTTGCTTCAGCTGAGAACATAGGCTGACAATTCCTTTGCTTTCCTGTGTGTTCTGGAGAGACAACATTAGAGTTCTGTTGCATAAGACTCGTTCTTAGTTTCATGATATTCACTGGTTTTTTAAGAACTCTTAAGCATTCTTAGGTAGGTGCAGTTCAAAAAACCTACAAGGATAGGAAATTCCTCTTTCTTACCATGATCATGGGAAGTGCTGGAGAGAAATAAGTGCTATGTGAGAATCATCCTTGGTGTTATGCTTACTTCTTGTGCCAGTAAAATTTCCTTCTTTTCACTTTTTTGAAGCAGTATCTTAAAAACTTTTTGTTGGTGGTGGCGGGTTTTGGTTGGGTTTTTTCATGTGTGTGTAAACTATTAAACTGACTGCCATAATCATAGAATCATAGAATCATAGAATAGTTAGGATTGGAAAGGACCTTAAGATCATCTAGTTCCAACCCCTACTAAAGGACCTTAAGAACATCTAGTTTCAACATTCCCCACTAAATCATGCCACCCACGGCTCTGTCCAACCCAGCCTTTAACACCGCCAAGGATGGCGCATTCACAACTTCCCTAGGCAACCCATTCCAGTGCCTCACCACCCTTACAGTAAAGAACTTCTTCCTCATATCCAATCTAACCTTCCCCTGTTTAAGTTTGAACCTGTTACCCCTTGTGGAGATTTTAGGATTTCATGTTTTCCTTCTGTTGTAAAAACGAGTATTTTAACTCAAGTGAAAACAGTATTTTCTCTGAGGTATTATTATTTGGCATTTCCAGTTTACGTGAAGGGGTCATTGTTTTGTGTGTACATCCTCTGAAAAAAATAGCACCATTGAAAATGGGAAGCTAGTGTCATTTAGAATCACTTGTGTGCAAGATTTTGTTCATATTCTGAAGAAAGTTAAGTTGGAATTTCATTCCTTTCAGGAGAAAAAAAAATCATTCCTTGAATTGTACTAGGTTATTCTCAGTAGTCACTCAAAACAGATAGATTGCACAGAATTGCAATGCAAAACTCATAGAATCAATCATAGACTAGTTAGGGCTGGAAAGGACCTTAAAATCATCTAGTTCCAACCCCCCTGCCATTCCCCTTTAAATTCTGTCAGGAGAGATCTGAAAATCACTTCTGAGCCCTTCCAATTTTGTGGTGCTTGGTTTGGTTTTTCCCCCCACAGCTGCATATTCCAAATTAATGGTAATAGCAAGGGCTGACCTACGGTTTTTGTCACACTGGAACAGCACACTGAATTTTGTCTCTCCTGAACATGAGGCAAGTGCAGCCATGCGTTTCATGATCAGAACCAGGCATCTTGTGCCATTTCCTTTTGGTAAATGTGGTTATGGAGATTGAGAGAATGGTTGACTTTTTTGGCTACCCAACAGTCTGCAATTACCAACACCTGAGATTTCTGGATTTTCTCATCCAGCCTTCTTTTTTGTGACCTGTATTATAAGAGAAGCCAGAGCTAAGTGAACTGGAGAGGTGAGTAAAATGTTGTTGTTCAGTCTTGTTCTGTGCTTTTAAAGTAAGTTGATCCCATATTCAGGGACGTCCAGTACTTTTCTGACTTAACCTATACACCCAAGAATAGACGTGTTTAGTCAATGAAATCTCAGAAAAAGTATGGTAAGACACCTTTGTATCTGAAAAACAGTGAACCAGCATGCAAACAACTGAATAAAAAACCCCAAACAACTTCGAGTGAATTTTATTTGAAGGATGAAAAGAACAGAAGTCTTGCAACTGATCAAAAAACCTGCCTATGTCTGTCTTTTGAATCCTTCTTCAGGAATAATGCTTTCCATGGTTAGATGCTTGCAGCTCCATAAAGAAAAAACTTGTAATGGAAAATTTATTCTCTACTTTTATTAATCTTAGTGGCACTGTTGAATTATATTAGTTATCCATTTATTTTGGTGTTCTGTTCTGATAAGGACTAGAATCATATGTTTCAGAGGAAAACAAGAATTCTTTGGATAGTAAGATGTGCACTTATGGGCCTCTGTTACAAAGTAAGCAATCAGAAATATACTGGAGCAGAAAGTGAGTAGATCTTCTGAATTATTTGAGGACTGTGTTTTGTTCTTTGAGCTGAGTTGTAACCCAAGAGCTGACAAATAGTTCACTAAAAATGACACATAGAATAATAAATAATATAGGCACATGTGCTTGTTGGGGGGTAAATGGTTCTTTCCTTTGAGAAATTGTAGAAATAGGCTAGTTAATGAGTAATTCTGCGGTGTAAGTGGGAAAATTATTTTGTTTCTGTTATATCCTACAGAACTGATCTTAGGAACAGTTCTGAGTGAATAACAAGACTTATTTTTCTGAACAGAAGATGAATAAACGGTATGTTTCTAAAACTCATAAACAATACCCAGTTTCACCCTTTGCTCTGTTCCAGAATGTCCTTTCTCTGACACTCAGGAAATAAAACCTGTATCAGAAGAAGGTCACATATATCATAATGATGAAAATGCAAGTTCCTGGATCTCAAAATAGCAATACAACAACGTCATACAAGATTTAAGTATTATAAAATATATAGTTTTACATTACATAGTATAACATTTTCATATATTCATATGGAAAACATTTTGCTTACATGTATGTTTTTATAAAAATACAAGCAAAAAAATATTCTATAATTAGTGAATCCAATAACGGTATTTAAATTATATACACTAGATACTGGAAAAAACCCAGATATGATCCACAAGAAACAGCGTATCAAGGAAGAGAGCTGTACAGTTATAAAGAACAAAGCACTGATAGAGAGGACGATTAATCTGAAGCAGCAGCCCTTTCTGGCTCCTGAATGCTTTAAACAGCACTTGGCCTCTTCCTTTCTACTGAAGATACAGTCAGAAACCTTCTCCTAAGGGTAGATAGCTAATCTTTTCCATTTACAGAGTAGTAGTAGATAATGTTGCTCTCTGGTATGACAGCTCACTGGTTACTGCTTCAACAGTCAGCAAAACTCATCCATGATCAGATCTTTGCTGATCTGTGGGTTTCAAGCCAAAGGGGTAGCATTTGCTGTTGTGCATGTTCTTTTTATTTTTTTGGTTTTTTACCTTCTAAGACTTTAAATTAAAGAAATTAAACGAAAATGAGGAAGAATGACTAGAAGAAAGGTGTCAAGTGACTACCTAACCCCACCTGCAGCACTCTCACGGTCCCAATACATGGAATAGGCAGCCTTGAATGTCTAATGCCAGGTCCTGTGCTCCAATCAGACACCTCAAAGTTAGAGCTTGTGCTCAATACCAGCATAGCAAAGTCCCCTTTGAGAGCTGACTGCTAGACACAGGTTTTGAAAATAGTCAAGTTTACACTTGTTAAAACTAATGGGAATATTAATGCATAAAAAGTAAAATGTTTCAGGGCCCAAAATCCATAGCCAAATGTCCCTCTGTTGGTCTACGGGCCAGGCCTTTTTTCAGACTTAAATCTTGCTATCTCCACTAAATACCTTTGCTTGTGCATAAAGCCACAGGACTGTTTTCTTGTCCTCCTACACAGAGAAAACAGAAGTGGTCCAGCCTCGGAACTGGTTCTGAATCTGAGAATAGCAGAGGTCTGCTGAAGAAAACATGACACAGTGGGCATGATGCCCTAGAAAGCAATCTTTAAAATGACTATTTTAATTACCTCCGAGAGCTTGCATATGTTGTCTTTCTCCTCCCCATTTTAAAAGATGTTGGTCAGTAAGTTATCAACAATACACAGTGAAATGAAACAGGACTGTGGTAACACAGACGTTTACATAGCTCTTTTCAAAGAATTGGGAAAACGAGTGGCTGAGCTGTGGACAGTGAATGGTCAATTTAAGTTACTCACTGAGCTGAGGAACAAAATCTTACAGCAAGGTTGAAGAACAAGGTATTGTACAAAATATGACAGCTGGAGTAACACTCCTTTGCTCTTACTCCTGCTGCTCAAGACTGGTTTTGAGAGTGAGCAGGGACTTCTTGGTCTGGGGTGGGCAGAGACTGGGAGATAATCAGCATTCTCCCAGGAAAGAGCCAGCACCCGTCATCCTTGTGCCTTGGGTACCGTGTGCCAGCTCCTGTCAGTGGCATTCAGTGGTCAGAAAAGCCATCAGGCAGAGCTTCATGGAGCCAAAGGGACAACACGAAGTCAGTGATATTGTAAGACTTGAGAGATTCTAATAGTATCACCCCATGAAAGAAAAGGGGAAAACACTTGCTCAGATTTGGATGAGAAAACTCTTTACTTGGCAGAGCTGTAGCTATAGATGATTTACTGTAAGGTCATGTGGGAAACAGATTTTGATACAATGATAATAAGAATGATAGCTTTTCTTCACTGCTGTTTTCAGTCACTAGAAAGGTAGATGATTTGCCTACTTACATGCAGAGGGATGGTGCCTACTTTTAACAGTCTAACTGCTCCCTACAGTCACTTAAATCACCTTTTAGATATATTAATATGGTAATTTTGCAATGATATTTGGGAATTGCGTTTTGGTTTGCACATGTAATGGATGAATTAGCAGCAGCCAAGAAGCAGCAGTTTCACGTCTGATTCCTTAATTTATTCCCCGGAAAAAAAGACGCTGCTCTAAACAATTACTTTAGGAATTAGCCTTTCATGTTGGCTAGAAGAAGAAAGGAGAAAAGCCTCCGGTTTCACTGTTTCTTCAGTTTTCTTTTGGCATGTCGCAAGGCTGGTGATTTGGGAGCCGGGCTGTACATGTGGGCCCGCAGGTCGCCGCAGCCAGGAGGTAGCAAGGCTGGCGCGGCAGCATAGCTCAGCACCGGCGTGGTGGAAGCGGCGTCCGTCAGGAGTCTCTGTGGCGCAATCGGTTAGCGCGTTCGGCTGTTAACCGAAAGGTTGGTGGTTCGAGCCCACCCAGGGACGGGTTCGCCTTTTGGCTCGCCGTCGCTCTGTGCGTGCGCGCAGGGGAGGATGTGAGATTAGCGCTGGCGGCCGTGCCGGCGCCGCGAGTTTCTGGCGGGGGGCCCCCGTCGGGGAGCACAGCAACGCGCGGCGGCAGCACCGCCAGCGGAGGAGGCCGGTCTCGCCGCCCTGAGTCCCAGTAGTGAATAGCCGTGCTGCACCGGCCACTCGCGCCTGAGGGTCGAGAGGGTCCCGGCTGGCACGGCGTGGGGTTATGTCCCTGCCTCCTGCGACGGAGGTGTGCCATCCCACCAGCCAGGGTCCTATTAGCCACTCGTCCGGCGGGCGGGCAGGGGTGAGAGCCTCCGGGAGTTCCTTCACCCTGTGGTCCCGCGGTGGAAGGTGCAAAGGATAATACCATATTTGAGCTGCATAATAATCGTTAATGACGGCGCCGCGCGTTAGCAGGATTTGCTCCAGGAGATACTGTTTTGCGGCACTCCAGCACCCGAGCTACCGCCATCGGATAACGTGAGCTGGAGGCTCTGCTCGGGGGGAAACGCCGTCAGCAAGAAGGAATATTGTTATAACCACTGTTGTGTGGGGCAGTCTCCGCTGCTGTCCCTGGTCGTCACACAAAACCTTCAGTCTCTCCGCGATGGAAGGCGGCAGCGGCGCAGTTCCAGCCTCCGTCCCGGCGCGAAGCAGACCCGTGCGGCCCGACTGGAGCGCTACCCCTCGGAGCTGTCGCCGGTCCCTGTCCCGCTAGCGGTTCCAGGCCCGTTTCCTCCTGGCAGCACCACTGCCTCTCCAGCCCGCCCTGTCCGCAAGAAGCCTCTTTGCATAAATGAATGTTAAAAGCAATTACGTTGGGAGCTTCGCCTAAACGTATCAATTAGAAGTTGGCACCTTCGCCGTATCCGAGCCCGTGAGCTGATTACAACTAGCGTTCCGGCTGTTTGAAATCGGGTTGCCTTCCAGACCAGCTCCTAACAGCTCTGCGAGGATCTATTTACAGTTTATAGAGAGCAGGATTCGTATTAAAAATGCCCCCTTCCCCGGTGAAGTTGTATTTCACTGATCTTTTTTTTTCAACTCGCCTGTTTTGAATAAAGGATATAGCCCTCCTAAAGGTCAGGCTGTGCCACTGGTTTACCACTGATGACAGGATATGGCCCTCGCTAGCTAAGATACCGGAGAAAAGACATGGATTTAGACACCCCGAGGAATCTTGAATCTTTTGACAGTAACAAACCCTAAATGCTCGGTGCGCTGGATCTGCAGCTGTTGGCTGGCATAGTTTTTTCTCTTTTTTTTTTTTTTTTCATCAGCAGCATCTTTTTCATTTTTCCATTAAACACTGTAAAACCTGGCAGCTGTGTTCTCAGCACCGGATAGGTGCAGCTCGCTTCGGGACTCACCTACTGACCTCAGCAACGCCTCACCCAGAAGTGTTCCCCACTGAGCGGCACGATTTTATTTTAACTCGAGTCATTGAGATAAACCCCCTTCTCTCCGTTCCCGTGGTGCTGGCAGCGGAAGGATCGATCCAGCTCGGGAGCCAGCGAAGCCTCGCGAGGGAAGGGGGTTTTTAAACCTGCGTTTGTGCACGCTGGGGTTGCCTCGCACCGGGCACACACCGCTCTCGGGGATCACAACAGCGAAGTGATCACGGTAATGTAAAGAAGCAGTGGCTTCAAGGAGGTAATTCAAGAGCTAAAATTCACCGAAGTGATACTTCAGGAGGAAGGTTCTGCTCCTAGGCAGCAAGTCCTGCTTTTCCTGGCTAGTCATACATGGGTTTTACAGAGGTGATTCTTGCTGACCAGGAGGTCTCTTAACTCTCCTTCCAGGTGTTGTACGTCGGTGTGCAAATGCACCTATCAAACCGCTTAAAACAGATGCGGGGTGTGAGCACTCACTCCGCGTTCCGTAGATGCGGGTGCAGGAGGCACTTCAAACGTGCGTCGTGGGCTCGGTAACACACAGCAGCGTTTGGGCGGTGCTTGAGAGAATCATTTTGTGCAAGTGGAACGTGCCTCATCGCCTCTGCTCACCAACTAATTACAATGAAGGTTGTGGAAAACGGGACACCTGGTCCATTTCTTTTATTTTTGGGAGGGGGATAGGGACTCGATGCTTTCTTCGTATGAAGTAATAATTTTTTTAGAGGTCAGTGAAGGTCTCAGTTCTCAGCCGTGAAAAAAAAAAACCACAAACCCTCACAGCTGTGCAGTGTAGCCAGAGAAACCATCCGATTCTTAGCTTAATCCATTTGTCTATACGCTGTTTGGGATAGACTGTGTTCTAAATGCAGTGAGGGGCTGCATCACCTGATACTTTAGGAAAAGCCCTGACATTCAGAGTGACCTGTTAACAAATACCGAGTTAAACACCAGCCTTAACATTTCAAACCAATATCCCAGCCAGTTTCTAACGCGGTTGGGGAAGAGCGGACGTCGACATATCCGAAGAAGCCCCGAACAGCAGTAGACACCCTGCACTGCCCGGTCGCCTGGGTGAACAGAACCACCCGTAACCCGCCGCGGCTCTTTGTTCGCTGGGACGCGGGTGCAGCGCCCGGGAGCTCCGCGCCTCGGCAGGGCGTAGGGGTGGGAGCCCCACCGCCGCAGGCAGCCCGCCTGCCG